>JAPYYZ010008322.1:0-11489 GCA_030522705.1 Eretmocerus eremicus
GGTGGATGAGGTACAGATGATTGATCAGTAATTCTATGATTGGTTTCAATTTTTTTTCTCGGAAGCAGTTGAATGCTACTCTACTCAGTCTCAATGTTCGAGAAGATATGCATGAATAAAAATTCAATTCCTCAAAAATTTTCGTTAGAAAACTACCTCAGTCTTGGAAATTTTTCTGAGATGTCTAAGAAGAATTCATTATTGCATCGAACTCGGAGCAACAGCCGCTACATGTTTCATCAAGCCTTGAACTTTTCTAAAGCAAGAATGATTGATTACCCAACAGATTTGCGATGCGAATCGCGAACCAATGATTGATGAATAGAGCAAGGTCGGTCAGGAGCAAATTTCGACCAAACTCCGGAGTCATCCGAAACCATCGTTATCGCACAGATAAACAAGTCTGCTCGCTCGTTTAATATCGGCCGGCGAACAAGAAGCGTTCGCAAAAAACTTGTCGAGTTCGCGTAAAAGTACACCAAGTCCCACCTGGAGAAGCCAGCGCTGTCTGATTCGTCGAAGGAGGAAAGTCGAGCGCTCCTGACGGATCCGGACCTCCTGCCGTTGCGCCTGTCCTCCGAATCCTGGTGAGCTTTCCAGGTCGTTGATGGGCCTGTCTCGAGTACTGATTTTGAGTCATCTGCTGGTTCGGTTGGGCGCCTCCACTGGGCCCGGAATCGTCGGTGCTCTGGCCGCTTCTCTGACTCTGTTGTCTCGAGTACCTGTCCTCGGAGCCGCGCCGATCGTCTTCCGGGCCGTCGGAGGGCCGCGAGGGGGCCGTAGGTCCAAAGCCGTTTGCCGGAAAGTGGTTGGCCAGCCACTGCTCCTGCAGGCTGTTTATCCTGTCCTCCGAGCGCCAGCTGATTTTTAAAATAGGCTGAGATCAGTAAGATTTCGTTACGCTGGTATCGATAATCGCTAGATGCGATGACACTTGCGCATCCATTTGATAGAATAGGAGAGCTTTTGGCGGTACTTCTAGTTGTAGTGCCCAAGACTTTGCGATAAAATCGAGAAACTGGTAATTACTCATGTCAGTTTATCGGTCGAAAATCAATGAGCAATGATCACTGAGTTTACGAGTATTATATGCATGGGATTTTTTTTCACAGGATACCGTGTTGGATGTTCTAGACATCGGCGGTACTTCGTTTCGAAAGCTGGCTATTAACTTTTTGCAGTGAGAAAGAAGAATGATGTTTGCATTCCTGTTTTGCATGACAGTTTAGATTGCACATCAGCAGGTGTTTCACTGTCCAAGGTCATCCTCTCACTTGACCAAACATTTGTGGTGGGAAAGTCATTCGATGCGATTGGTCATGTAAATTATCAATTTCTAAGAATAGTAATGAGAGGATGAGAGAATAGACCTACAAACAATTTCTGAGATCAGAGAAGTTGGAAATTACTCATAGAGTATCTTGAGTCACAAAGCACAAACTGGAGTCAAAATTAGACCTTTTGGAAAGATTTCTGAGGTCAGTACCCCAAATTACTGATAGCAAAATTGTGGAGCTAAGTTACGGCCTACGAAAAGATTATCATCCGCCAAATCTTGTATCATAAATTTCTTGTCGAGAAAGTTCTAGTCCGAGATGTTCGGGGGAGTACTGGCAATCATGAAACATTACAAAGAAAGTACCACATTCCATTTTTGGATCAATCATCAGGATCTAAAACAGTGTTTCAGTCACACCCACGCAATGGAATTTTCAAGTATATATTTTCTAAGCAAAAGAGAACGAAAATGCCATTTCTTATTTTGCTCATTCAGTCGGCATGCTTGCAAATAAATACAAGTGCTCAAGGACGTGACTCAAGAATGGCTGTTTCTGACTGACGATTCCCGATAAATTATTTAAAATCCAGACAAAGAGTGTTTTCGAATTCCTGAAACCGGTTCCCTCAGTGAATTACACTCCGCAGAGTTCTTGCATCGAAATCCAATCAATTCACGTCCAACAACCCCTCACGGCGCATCAACCTCCTCGAACCCTTCCAATAACGAACCCCATAAAATTCGAGCAAGTGCGATCGGTACTGACTTTCTCCTGCTCCTGGCGAGCTGCTCCGATACGCCCTGGCGACTCGAGCCGCGGGCGCTTCCGACGCTGTCGCGCCTCCTCTGGTGCCTGTATCGGCTCGAGCACCTGGACAGCCGGTCGTCGAAGTCGGACGCGTCGTCCGAGTCCTCGGAGGAGGCGTCGCTCGGCGAGGTGGGCGGCCTGCGCGAGCTCGCGCACGACTTTCGCGACTTTACGCTCGGCGAGGGCGACGCGGCCTTGCTGCGCCTGCCGGCCGAACTCTTGACGCTCCGGGCCGGGCTGTGGCCGCGACCTGGAGTGGCGGCGCCCGGATACATCATGGGGAACGGGCCGTAGGGCATGGGGTAGGCGCCCGGCCAGTTCTGCAAGGGCATCTGGTTCAGGCTGAGGCTGGAGCCACCGAGCTGATGCTGATGCTGCTGGAAGTAGCCGTCCCAGGGAGCGGGCACTGGGCCACCTGCTCCAGGGTACCACATCATTGGTCCCCCGCCGCCGTTCAGTTGGGCCATCGACTGCGCCTGTGGGTGTGTGACGCGAGCTTGGTGGACATGAGCGCGCGTGGGAAGATCGCGTTGTCGAGTACTTTTGTACGATTCTTATGACTAAGAAAGGGAGTCATCAAAGTATGGTCTGACTTTAATCATGTACCGGCTGAGTGAGTATCATGGATGTAAATGGGTTTGGTAAAAATTTGCAAAAATCATCTGACTGCAGTTGCGTGGAGTAGAGTGGATCATATTAAAATCAGATTAAGGCCATGTAAACTGCGTTTTACCAGAATGAACCGCTGTGTACAATTTTCGATGAATCTGTGAAAAGCTCTTCGAATAACCCCAACTCTAGTGCGAATATATTGTGATTGTACCAAAATTCAAATTACTCCAAGAGATTTCCCCGGATCACTCCAAAATTTTACACAGTGGTGCATTATGTTAACACGCAGTTTGGATTGGAGCTACTTTTTCGAGATATTATTTGGTTTTATTTTAAATCAATTGATTGTATCAATGATGGTAAGGTAGAGCCTTTCCTTCCCCTTAATTGTGAATTGCATTCTTTCCTATCATAAGAACGTTGAAGAAGATGCGTCTCCCAATGAAATCATAGATGCACTGGAATATAAAATTTTTGGAGGTAAGAGTTTTAAGTTATGGCTCAAACGAAATAGTGTTTTAGATGTGACGAAATGGCGTTTTAGATGTATATATGTTCTACTTTCGATATAGTTGACGCAAAGAATAAATGCAATGAGAAAGTTGCAGAGACGATGTGTTGATCAAGTATTTACAACCACCCCTCCCGAACGTATGAGCTTGATCACGTACCAGTTGAACGAGGCCAAACAACCTGCTTTCTGATTGTCGTCACGTGAGCCACTTCAAAAATTACAGCGGCTCTATCTCGGCGTCATCGAGATAACGCGAGAGTCTCTGGTCTCTGCATATACATTTCTCACTCATCTTTTATCGCTCGGCTCAAGTCTACAAATTTAGCCATGTTTTAGACAGTCGGGGATCCACGCGGCGAAATTGCTTGCGATGACTCAAACAATTGATCTCCGGCATAAGCTGCTCTGACGTATGACATTTGTGCTCTCATTAGCGCGATTAAGATATGTATACAAAGAGCAAAACATTTCACTAAAAGACAAAATCAAGCGTCTATCAGTTGATTACTGCGGTTGCAATGATTTACGGCTGAATACACAAACGACGTATCATTCGGAACGAATCATTTGTCCAAGCGTTCGGATGTATTTTTACACGTCTCAAAAAAAGTACCTGCTGCAATCCGGGGTTCCACATGCCGGCGGCGCTCAGGTCGCACACGCTGGCCGACTGCATCATGCCGCGCATCATGGGCTGCATAGGCGGCTGGGCCTGATGGTGGCTCGCGGGACCGGACGGTTGGGGCGAGGTGAGCCTCGACGAGGTCGACATCATGCTCGAGGGTCTCGCAGGGCTGCAGCTGTCGCGAGTCGAGCCGGAGTCCGGATACTTGCGCCTCGTCGCGTCTTGGGCCCTCATCGCCTCCTGGTAGCGTCGGTAACGCTCCTGCGGCCGACCACAAGCTCATTCGTGAATTTTTCACTTTTGTTCGTTCTGAAATTGAAGCTGATCCCTGGGATAGTCGAGGATTCAACTAGTGGTCTCGCGCGGCTCTGGCGCACTCACAAAGGGAGTCGAGGACTTCGGGTCACGACACGTAAAGTTGCAGAGTCTAACGCTCAATCGTTATTGAGATACAGCCCAGAATATATGCATTGCCCATTTAGGTCCACATTACAAAGTGATATCTATAGGTATACCTGCAATGCTAATGTCATAAGCTGTAGCTCAAAAACGCTTGAGCGTTGGACTCTGCGGCTTTGGATATCCTCTCTCGGTGCCAAAAAAAGACAATTCCCAAAGTTTCAGCGGAATCCATGACCCAACTTCCTTGGACTCTCCGTCTCAGTTTTGAGGTCCGAGAGGTGGACTATGAGGACAAGTACCTTTTGTATTTGAGTCATCAGGGCATGGGTTTGGTCAATCACAATCGTACAATGCATCAGTCAAACTCTTTCAATATCTCATCAAGTTATATTTACTACGAAAATATTTTCTTTCATTTAGAGCATCGATTTGAACTCTTTTGAGATCAAATTTGAACCAGGGTACAATTACAATATATTTATTTAAACTAGAGTTCAAATTACTCGTATAGCTTTCCGCGGATTATTCCAAAATTTTACACAGTGGTGCATTCTGCCAATACCAAGTTTGGATTGGAGCTACTTTATGAGAATATTTATTTGTTTTATTTCAAATCAATTTTTGACGAATGCCAGTAAATTATAGCTTATTTTCCTATCTCTTAAGGCAATGCCTTGCACTCTTTCCAATAGCAGTATCCAAATATACACTCACTGGTCTACGAGCATAGTCACTTTATTAGATAAGAAACATTCTGATATTCTCGTGAAACGTGACGCATGTTGATCTTACTCCTCTTCAGTTAGTCATCACGACTAATTCCGAAAAAAAACTTTTTCTACGTAGAGCCATCAAAATAACCTAATATTATGTAAGGAATAATTTACGATCCATCCTACGTCAAACAAGCGTATTCTATCATAATTCTCACACCTTTGCTTTCATTTCCAGAAATGACGCTCGTTCACGGAGAGCCTTTCAGAGTTTTACTACAAACAAGATCCTCGCGAGTCTTACGGTATCTCTTGAAGGAATTTCGATTATTATGAGGCGCGGTAGCGCCTCGCTGCCGAATGTGAGTGAACAAATTTTCGAACATATCGAGCGCGATTTTTTCAATTACTCAGGAATGGCGTGAGGAATAGTGAATGATGGAAAATTTTGCATTGGACAACTTGAAAAAATCTGACATTTGCTACGTTGATGCAAAGTGGCTATCGCAGAAGCTTATAATCCCCGGAAAAAGTGAATTCATCGTGATATGAATCTCTTTAGAAGTGACTCAAATCGTGAATCCTTCGATTCAACTGCTCTACAAAACTGCATCCTCGCGTTACAGAACTGCTTCAAACTATACTCCGAGGATCATATCCCCGTTACACGTGCACTTTACAATGAGCGGAAAAATTGAGAAGATAGAAGAATACCACTAGTCATTCTACAAACATTACATTTCAGTTATCCGCACTTGATTTCTCATCAGTTATAAGTGACGTTTCACCTATGAAATTATGGAAGTTTTGCAGATTCAGTTTACTGTCTACGCTCGCTATTCCACAGTGGCCCAATGCAACTAAAGAACTAAATGACGAGCTCAAAATATTATCGTAATCATCATGATAAGGAACTCACCGTCAATTGGCGCGTTGCTTGTTTAAGGTCATGTAAAAGCTCTACCTTACCGACATTCATTATAAATTGATTAAAATGAAAAAAAAAACAATATTTCAGAAAAGTCAATTCAAGCTGCCCTGCGTGTCGGTAGAACGAACCACTGTGTAAAATTTTGAAGCGATCCGTTAAAAACTCTTGGAGTAATTTGAACTATAGTGCAAATACATTGTGATTACACTACGTGTCACATTACTTCAAGCGCTGTAAACGGATGGCTTCAGAATTTCACGCAATGGTTCGTTCTACCGATACGCAGGGCAGCTTGAATTTACTTTTTCGAAATATTGCTTTGTTTCATTTTGAATGGATTTATAATAAATGTAGATAAAGTAGAGCTTCTTCTTCCCCTTAAGCTAAGTATGTAAACGAAAGGATTTCGATGTATCGAAGCTACAGGTCCCTCACATTTTTAACTTGGGTGCGAAGTTGAGGTGGGCATTGTTGTTTCAAATTTGGTGTGTATGAATTTAGCTTTGCAAACACGTTATACATACGTCCACCAAAATTGCTATAATTCGAGGAAGATTTTCAACGATCATCAAAAAGTGTCAGAAAAAATCATTTGGAATGGTGAAATCCAAGTAATTCGGGGAATTTGCACTCTATGACTTGGACAGGCAAATCTGGCAATTATGCAAGAGGTTCGGTGGCCCACAAGTTGCTGTCTTTTCATACACCTATGTTTGCACTCACTTTATCAATTAATTGCTGAAATCGCGTTTCCTAGTTCGAATGCATACATCCTTTGTCAATATATACGTCCGACAAAATCAACGCACCTGTAACGTGGTCATCTTCTGGGTGACGGGCGCTGAAGCTTCCTGGGATTGCCCCGTGCCGTTTCTCGTCTGCCCTTGGAAGTTGGTCGCATCGCCGTGGGCCGACGTGGAACCAGTTGGTGGCGGTGGCAGTGGCCTCGTGAGGGTCGACGCCGAGACCGCTGAGCCTCGCTTCAACGTCGACGATCTGCTCGAGTCCAGAGGAGGAAAATTTGCTCCTACCGCCTGAAAAGAGACGATCCGCGTCTACTCTATCGTGACGCAAATTTTGAGGCAGGTCGATTGATACGCGCGATGGTAACGAGAGCCCGCAGCTTATAATTGCCTCACGCACCATGAGAGAATGATCTTGATGACACGTGTTGGAGAGCTGGCGATTGATATGTATTGTCACAATTTTCTTGGCGATATATGGATGACTCATTCTTTGAAACTCGGGCTTAATGGTTTCCACTTTCCCTAGACGATTTAGTTCCTCGCCTTCGGCTCGGGCCGAAAATTGTCACTCGAAATGCGGAAACCAGTATTTACGGACTTGGACCAAAAAATACATTGCAGTGTATGCGATGGGGCGGCTCAAGTGTAGAGCTAATTGGGATGTTTGATCTAAAATTGTCTAACCGTACATACAACCAGAATACTATTTTGAAGGTGAAGAGATTGAATGATTTGATCTGAACTGCCGATAATGTAGCTCAGCTACAGAAAGTCAGATTCGAATATTAGTGTTTACCCGGCTCAAAGTATCGTCGCATTCATAATTTCTTTACGGCTCCAACACCAAGTAATTTAGCTAATAGCTCTCTGAACAAGTCTATTTGAGGTGTTCACGTTGAAACTAGTCCATTTTTTGGAAATGGTACAGCTTCGTGGAGCGCACTCCGAGCGCGTATTCGTATGCGGTATTTCAGACCTTAGGACCGCTGACGTCCCGAGAAGAGCGGTGGAAACCAGCCTCTGGGCCCGAAGTAAGCAAGATCCGGCTATCGATCCCGAGCGACTCAAATCAGCCTCCGTAACGATAGGGACGTAAATTCCCAATGAGGCGGAAATTTTGAGAACTCATGTGGACAATAATCTTTTTTTCCGTCCTAAACTAAAATTGCAGCTTGACCTAACATCAAAATAAGACTGTCACACGGATCCTCTCACGGTGGGAAACAGTATCCGCCCTGTGTTCAGATGGTCATTTTGGGCAACCCGCCTGGATCGGAAATAATACTTTAGAACTCTAATAAAAAGCAGGAAATGTCTGTGTTCAAGCAAGGCTCAAAATCTCATGTGTCTATTCTGTTCAAAAGTTAACTCAATATGATCCAAACAAATTTATCATTTTTATGCGGAAGCTCTTTCTCTCTGACTGTTGAGATGATAAGATTGAGAGATTGGTCAAGGACGAATTGGACGAGGGTCACGGGCACAAGTACCGCCACTTCATCAAAAATTGCATCGGCTGACTCACAAGAAATAAGTGAAGAAATTTCTCAAAAAATGAAATTTATCAGGATCATAACAGGAAAGTGATGATAAGCCCGTCAATATAAATCGAATACGTCGTATGTATGGATTTGAAGCGACATTCCAAGGCCCACTCAAATGATTGTTTGAAATCTTGAAAGGTTTATCAATTTGGTATACAATAAATCGCAAATAACAATCGAATGCCAGCAATTTTAAATATGAGAAGTTTGGCATCACTTGGAAAATTTACGTACTGTTGGTGCTATTGCTGTATTCACTGATTCTCTGAATTTCGATTAAAGAAATCGAAAATTTGAAGTTACATTATCTATGATTTACTAATGAGAAAAGAATGAAGAGAGAAGGAATGTGGAATCAGGGTAGCAGTGAATACAGCAAATTTTTCTTTATAACAATAATATATATTGAGCCACAAGACATTGCGTATACATGAGGTGATAAAGTCATTTGCAACAAAGATATCAAACATTCAAAATGGAATATATTTCTAATGAAATCAGAGAAAAAGTGTAACGATGATTACGCGTAAATGCATAGATATGGTAAGCTAAAACCAGCAGTCTCATTTTGGTGATGCAATGCAGAGGTATAAAGATAATTCATATCTCTTATTCAGAACTTCATATCATGAACGCGACGCAGATTTACATTTTTTTCTCGTACTTAAAGCTCAGCCAAACCTCTGGAAGCGAGAGAGCGAAGACGAAGAGATGAAATGAACACGGATAATTAGCTTGAGTTATCGATACGATTCTGCGTATTATTACTTGTACATACACGCCTCCAAGGCTTTTCTTTCATGATTACATGAATTCATGAATTTGTCGTTATATCGAGCTAGCCGATTTACCGGCTAGTTCTCATCTCTGTCTCTTTGTAAACACTCTAAAGGTCATAGAAAAAGTGACACCGCGAATATCGGTTGTTTGAAAGTATTAACTTACTGTAGTGCTTTCCGGCTCAGTCCGATTAATCGACTTGCCCGATATAATTAAAACTATTCTCCTGATATGTCCAAAAGAGTTATTTCCAAAAATCAGAAATCACAGATTTTACAGTATGCTGTAATAAAAATTATGCCTCTAAGAATCTTACGCTATGTCAACGGCTAGTTAAAAATAGAAAACGGGCATAAGTGACTCTGGTTAGGTTTTCTCGAGATTTCCAATCACAAAAGTTGTAAGCAAATTGGATGGTATATTATATATTAGGTAAACACACACAGAACTGCACATTAATGAAAACAGATCCATGACCGTATAAACTGTACTCAAAAAACAGCATAAGTCTGTAACATATGTTTGCTCACTCCGTATTCGTCTATATCAGACTTTTCTCAAAAAAAGAGTTTTCCCAAAAGTTTTGTTTGTGAATTTCGACTCATTCCTTCGTTCTTATTCTCTCAATAATACTAATTTAAAAGATCGAGATATGGAATCCATTTCGCTACAAACCTCGATTCGCGGAAATTTTAGACTTGACGGTTTTGTTGTCAAGCTCTCCAAGAACATCATTGTTTATAGTGAACTTTCGCTCATCCTGTGCATTGATGCATCGCGACTTACTAAGCTTAGAAGACGGGCATTTTTTCTCCTTTGTACAGTTGTAGTATGCACTCTTCAAAAGACTCTCAGAGATAGTGAAATGATATTCTTTGTAAAGACGTTGTCAAGTGTAGATCATGTAATATTGAAACCAGTTCAGGCGACATGCTACGTAAAGGTCTCAATATGAATTGCGATCGATAAATCAATCGACTAGTGTTCGTTCGTCTCTTCACCGATGGTATATTTTGATACAAGGTCAAAGAGACTGGTTTCCACTTTTTGAGTGATTGTTTCAGAAACAAACCAAAAGTATCCGTCAAAGCTCACACGTCGGTACATCAAATATTTACTTTCAATATTCTCATGTAACAAGCAACAGACAACAACAAGAGTCTAAAACCGATTGCATGCGAGATACTTAATTCTGAGTTGAGCGCGACCGGCTTTTTCTGTATCATAGGACAGTTTGTTTCCCGAGCGAAGTGAGGGTACTAATAGATCCTCCGGTGTTTGAAATGAACATGTAACCATAGATCAAGTCCATGTGAATTTTTGCTATGATGTCCTTATCCGGTTAATGCGTGAAGTATTTTACACTCAGCAGAAATAGTTATTTTCAATACAAGGTCATAACATACCGAGTGTAGTTCTTTGGCCTGAGCCGAAGGTGGAGCGGGCAGTCATCAAGATAGTGTGCAAAATCCAGATTTTACGGCCAGGTATCACATGCTATTTTTGAATCAGTTGTGAGTGAAAGTCAAAAATTCGTGTGGAATAGTATATTAGGTGCTTAGGGCGGGAAGCGAGCCACTGTAGGCCTCATATGAGCTGTCTCAGAGGAGAACAAATGCGAGGTCTGGAATAGTCTACGTTTTGCCTGTGTTGCGAATACGACTTTTTGCCACTCCCGCGTCGAATTCGTTTGGTTTCTGACACCATCGAGGAGCGAAGTGCCCAACCGCCGTGCGGATTAAAATGCGTCGAAGCAGAGCATACGACAAAGGGGACCGAGGGCGAACCTCGAGGTTCAATAAAACACACTTGTAGACGTTTCCTGGTTGTACACTTTTAAAAGTGTCCACGTGCAGTATGCGAAGGATTTGACGCGCTAACTTTTAGCACACGATGACCAAGTAGATACAAGGGCGTAAAAACTACATTTTTCTGCTTAGTGCGCGGAAAGTATCGACTTTGTACCCGCTCCGGGTCGAAAGACTCGCACTTTCCGTCCCTTGAGACGGAAGACAGTTTACGTACCTTGCTCGCACGAGTACTTTTAAAAAGAGAACTACAATAGCCTTCGCTTCCCTCGAATTACAATAGACCCCTTGTGCTAAAATAGTCCATACGTGCAGCGGTGTGTTTTATATTGCGGTGATGATGTCGCCTCCTTCGGGAAACCAACTATCCAAGTGCCACGAAAAAAACTGCACGCTAGCAGTACAAGATTATAATTTTTCTAACGTAGTCTTGTTGCAACGCAGTGTCAGTGTTTACCTCTGATTATTTAACCACGTGGCTTTATGAAAAACGTTGCGATCGCGGTGGCGTGGTGGCGCCAGCTGACATAATATCGACGCTTGAGAATTAGAAAGGCCCGTCTTAAATTGTGAGAAAATAAAAAGCCTTTTCTGGATTTGGGTGAAAATAGAAAGCCTTATCTGAGCTAAAGGAAATAAAAAGCCCTGCCTCAAGAAGTTTGGGTAAAAAGCCACGGTGTCCTCGGAGTTAGAGCTCTCGCCTTTCAATCGAAAGGTCGTGGGCTCG
>JAPYYZ010008327.1:0-15962 GCA_030522705.1 Eretmocerus eremicus
GGCACCAGCATTTGCGAGGCTACATCATCAATTTCTCGAGACTGGCTCCGTCTTATACCACCGCGAAGCTCACAATGAGCACTCAGCGTAGAGGAATCGTCTTTCCCTGATAAATCTCCTCGGGTAATTGAATTCATCTGGTCAAATCTTCTATCACAATCGGTGCTATGATGATGGTTATGAAATTCAATTTTAGCTCAAAGAGAATAATATTCTTAGCTGGCTTTTCAGAGTGTAGACACATAGCAGTGACTCGTTTTCCAAATTTTACATGAAGTGATATATGGTTCAAGCTGCTTTCGTCGGATCATGGAATTTCAAAGAGTTCTGAGCCGAGTTTCCTTCGATTATTTGTTCGTAAGATATAGTTCAACTTTTAAAATATCTCACTAGAAATTTTAATGAACAGTAAATCCCGTGACCGTGAAAGATCTTGGTAGTTGGTTCTACAGGACCCCAGACGCGTGTGGGTTGGGAATAATTCCTTACATAATGTTTGGATAAATCAAGCCCCTCGATCAACTATGGCTTACGCGTATTGTTTGGCCTCAAATTACCAAATCCCCATCAGATATTTGGCGGACCGCTCACATGAGCCGTTTAATAGGAATCGGTCTCTATTTTATTCAAAATGAATCACCATTATCAGGAGTCTAACTCACCAAATACAAAACGAGATTGTACCAATTCTTGATCATCCATTGAGTATACATAAAAGAGCAGGCTATGATATCCTCGAAAAATGATTAAAGGCAAGGAGAAAATGTACAACAAAATTCTGGAACGCTTGCTCTTTCATGCAAAGTAGAATAAATCACGGCTCCTCGCGAGCACTTGAAGGGCACATGTCGTGATGTAGAAACAAGATGGAAAAGAAAGTGAAAACCGCGTGCGGCAATGCGACCTTGAATAAAAGCTTTTTGCGCACTTACGATGGCTTTATTGCCAGCATTTTCATATTACAATTATTATAATTAAGATAATTGCGACTAATTTGCCCCCCCCCCCGACTTTTGTGTCACGAATAATTTTTGAATGCCATAATATTTTTCAAGGTATCTTCGCGCATTTTGAAGGTCATTTCAAACCCTGAAAACTGAGAGCTATTAAGATACTGTCAATTTCGTCGACTTGAAACCGACTTATAGCAGATTCACAGAAGAATGATTCTTCTCCGGGGTTAAAAGAGGGTGTGCCTAATTTGAACCCATGCTCCGTTCCTGAATTTGCTTTCCTCTTATTGAAAATTCATCCACCAGGCTGAGGATATTTAAATAGAAAATGCTGCAAAATGAGCCAAGGTACGCCAAACATTCATTTTCTGTCGCGGTCACCGGATTGGTTGTGAAATGAGTGTGACTGGGATAAAGAATTAACATTCCGTGACTTCAAGTGAGCACCCAGCGTACATCCCATTTGGATGTCCGGTAGCCGATATATCGCAATTCCACAATAAAACCAAAATGCTCTAATAGAGACAGGCTTCTTACAGGTATGGGTGCAAATGAGGCTTACTACACTTACTTCAGTAATGTCCATAAAACTGGCCCCAAGTTTTGCAATTCTGAAGAGAACATTTTGAAGATGAGATAAAGACAATGAAAATGAGTCAAGCTGCATCAAGATTAGTTGCGTCAAACTTTTTTGGCGTGACTTTTATTGGACAAGAGAAAAAAGAGTAAAACCGGGTTTTCCGTTCTAAGGAAAGCATGCGTCATTTTGGAGGGGTCCAAATTGCTCACTCCATCATCTCATAACGTAATAAATATGAAAAGTATGTACGGGAAGATTTGGGAGTGCTTCTATATCCAAGATTTCGAACGGGAGAAAGTTAGGCACAGGGGCAAATGAGGTGCACTTACCTTACATATTCTCTTGGCAAAATCAGTGCTGAGTTGCTTTCCCCTCAACATGATGGATCAGCTCGCGCTTATTAATCTTCAGAAGATTCAAAAATGTCTTGAGATTGTTCAAAGTTTGAATAATGAATTATTTGAGTTAGTATTGATCAGAATTCGCAAAGTCCAGCTAGATAGCACCAATTCGAGCTTTGGATCTTCAAGAGCCAGGAGCAGTTCTGTAATAAAGTTGTTTCGTGTCATTCCAGATTGAACACAAATTGAATTGCTTTGTGGACACTTCTTCTTTTGAGATACTCCTCTCGCACCGAAGAGCTGAACGTATAGCCTTCACCGTAGAGATCCGATTGCACTTCCGAAGTTCATTACATAAACTGCGGAAATGATCTCCCACGTAGAGACGAAGTACGACTCAAGCCTCAGTAGTTTCAAGTAACGCTTCTAGTTGAAAATTCCTTTGAAGAATTTTGATGACGTAAACATTTTGCCCGCAGCTTCTCGATTCATTTCTCTGGGTACAGTAATTCATCGATTTGAAAATTTGGAGAAAAAATGGTAAGGATTGTAAGTATGGGTTGCCACCAATACCTCCTTCTAATCGTATAGAGAATGATTGCTACTCAATTAGTTACTCCAGCTCACAAAAATGTTACGCTCTTCTCCCACGATGACGTGGCTTTCATTCATAATTGATAGAATCACAATGTGTTTTTCGATCCGTACTTGAATTTATCGTTAGCTCCTACCATCAGGTCATATGAAATTTGATCATAGATTATAATAGAGAAGAAAGTAAGCCTTTCCCGGAAAATGGATCGTGGATCTCCCAAAGGAAAATAAACCATGTCATGAAATAGGAAACACCGTAATTCGGCATGAGTCTGAATACTTATCAATAGCAGAATCTTCCCTCTTAATTATTTTAAATTCATGACAGCTATTGTTTCAAAGGCTACGGTATGAATAGGAACTCTGGGACATTTGTCCGTGACGAAATGAAACGAGCCGAGGGTGAAACAGCTTTTCGCAAATTGAGCTAACAGTTTGCCCGGGGGGGGGGGGGTAGATATTGCGACGGTAACAAGGGGCGCGCAATGAAGCGAACGTTTGCGCGGCCAACTCGCGGTATATACAGGCGGGGCAGAGGCATTGAATTAGCCGGAATTGGAATCGAAGCTGCTCGCCTTTATGGCGAGTTGGGCTGCCTCGAGTAGCGAGACGCGTCTAGTGCGACCGAAGCGCGCACGATGGCGCGGAATAACTTCTCGACTTGCATCTCCGTTGCATGCAAATGAAATATTTCCTTGAGATACAAGCGGACGGATTTGCGATGCTCCGTCAAGTACGTGAGCAATATTCGAATCGTCCGAGGAGAGTTCCTGTTAACTTCCGAGGAGAGTCACGATTCAAAGTTTGTCTCGCGGTATACCTGCAAAGAATAATGTCAAGGCTGTGAGAAACAATATTTATATGGAGGTTGGCAGCAATGCCACGGCTCGAGTCTTCTCTGTGGAACTAACGAATTATATGGGCACAAGTTTGATCATCTTGCTTGATGGGAACGAGAATAATAGTTTCGAGTCCATTCCGACAGAGATCCTTGGCTTTCAATGTGGTACTTGAAAACTTGAGTTATTCACGGTCACTTTGTATGTGGGGATTTGCAAAGTTTTCGACACATCCGATTGTCTCTCTGACGATGATGTGATTCTAAAATGATACCTTGGAGACAAGGATAACCTTCAAGAACCAAGTTATTGCTGTCACTCTGACTATTATCCAAACGAATGAGATACGATGAAAGCACTGAAAGGAAACCAGAGTACTTTGGCTGAGATTCTGACGCGTGCCTCGAGAATGCGGGAGGCTCTGAATTTTTGTCAATCCTCGCGGCTCAATCGCAGTTGAAAGCCGCCTTAATAGTACCAATTATTTTCATACTTCGGCTCAAATGAGTGGAGTCGAGGTTTGACTCCTCGTCCCTTTTAATCAAATCTCAAGGCAAAGAAATCTCTGGAAATTACAAAGTTATTCGATCCGGAGGTCAAGCATAACGTAATTTGAATAATAGCAGCTCATTCATTATACCTTATCGTACAAGGCGCCAGTGAATTCCATTTTAATGGCGGGCTCATTTTTTCCTATTCTGCATTTGCATAAAATGCGTGGAGGACTGTATAGAACAATATCAAACGGCCAGAATTTAGAGCGAGCATTCAATCAAAAATTCAGGCAGATTCATGGTCGAATGCGCAAGGATAATACCTCCCATTCCAAGGAAAAGTCCAATGGTTCATTCGATCCACAACCCGTGTAAAACAGTCGTTGCCGTGCCCAATCTCAGATTACTCCTGGCATTCGAGGGACACAATCCATTGAGCATCAAATGAATTAACGAGCCCATCAAGCACCGCCACCGTCATCATGAAATTGCCGTGTAAATCCCGCAAACGACCGCGCCGACAAGCGCTGCTACAATATCTAGCCAACCAAGCGTACAGCTATTATACCTATTTGCGTACGCGCAAGAGCAGTGCCACCGACGCGACGCATCTGTCGTGCTAATCAGAGTTCGATTCGCCGCGCACGTGTTGACGGAGCCGCGCAAAGCTCGAGCATCGCACCGATCGCGACCATCGGCGCGTCTACGCTCGAACCAAAGTGGAAAAGTTTGCGGGCGGAAAAAGGAGGAAGGATCGAGGAGACGGCTAAAGCTCGCTCGAGGGGGCAAATCGACGCGCTCGCGTATGGAAAGCGAGCCGCGGCGGGTGCACCTTGACCCGGAGCCGGCCGAACCAGCGTCGTTAGGCTCTCGCGTGAGAATCGAGATTAAGTCGTCGAGGTTGCACGCGTCGCCCATGCGATATGCCGGGGTACAACAGCGCCGCACCACCTCAGGGTTTGACCTTTGAAACGTGGCCCGCCCATGTTGCCTTTTAGCACGTGCTCGATTCGTCTCGAAGAGCTTGCTTGCGCAGCTCGTCCGCGGAGATTGGGAGTTTTTGGCGGAGATGGTCGCCTCCCTGGCTCGTTGTCTCGAAATCATTAAATTTGATCTTCGCACCGCTGTCTCTGCTTAGCAGTATCTCGAGCGATGATGAGCCGGCAACGAAGACTTGCCGGTTGAAGTTTGGAGCCCTTGCGCAGGAGCATTCTCGACGTCGAAACTTTGATTGCTCACGACAATTCTGCCACCAATTGTTGTTCGTATTATTCAGGGGAAAGTTCAAGGGACGTTCCAGTCCTCTGAGATTCAACTCCCTTGTTCCACGCGCTACAATGTTGAGTCGAATGTACCGACATGAACTATGAAGTCAGGAAAGAATGAGGGGGAGGGGGGTGGTGAGGAGAAGAGAAGATACTGCATCAGTTCGAAAACTAATGTAGCTACTTTACATGAAGAGAGAGGCTTGCTTGAAACTTGGAAACTATACACTGTGATCCAGAGCATAATCCCAGCATTCAAACTTCGAACCCATCACTTGGCAAGATGCTCCATCAACTTCGCCAATCCATCAGCTTTGACTTTGATGGTCCAATGAATTACCGAAACGTATATTGGCTGGTTTTATGTTTATCAAATACAATTCAAATCTTAGATAGTTTTAGAAGGTAGGATTTTGTTTCTAGAGACGAAATGAGGAGATGCGTCCTTTCATTCAGCTCGATCCAATTTGTCTCAAAGTTATTGAATTTTTTCATCGGACACGAACTATAAGTTGCCGAAAAATAGTTGTTTTTCATTCAATAATAAAAGCGTGTAGAAACGCTCTATTCCAGACGCCATAGCTTTTTTGCATTGAGCATTTTTCAGTACGACCACATGGATAACATTGCATTAATATTTCGTTGTATTGTGGCATGAACCATAAAGAGAATTGGTGACAACTAATTTGACTATAAGAAATGTATAATACTGAAATTCTCGAAAATATCATGTTTCATCTTGATGGGAAAGTTTTTCAGTGCTCTTTAATACACGGAAAACAAGATGCAATTGGTCCAGTTTCCGCTACACTACGAGAGTATCGCTATGAAGGATCTTGAAATTTTTCGTTGCTGAAGTCATCTCTCGAGAGAGAGAGAATTCCCGTCTCTCACACTGTTTTATGCCTCAATAAGCTGTAAATATTGAGCATCGCTTGCGCGGCTAAACATTTCCATCTAACTTGCTACATAACGAACCTTTCAAAGCCGGCAAATATGATTTTGTTTTTGACTAAAGTGGAAGATCATGGCAAAAAAATTTTGAAACATACATGGAAAATATATTCGAAATCATGATCAGATTATTCACTCGACAATACAATGAGTACAGGTCTTCTCTATACAGAGGCGTGAAGACTTGGTTTCACATACCAAATAATCAGTTTCGATTTTAAATCAACCGCCAGTGCCACGAGAATGCAAAAGTTAGATTCTATGATCATATACCCGATCGCAAAAGCCAAAGTAGGACTCTGTAGAAATTCTACGAGGAATAACTTATGGATCCCACGTAGAATTTCTTCGTGCTTGCTCATGGAAAACTCAAAAATGCCACGGGATTTCCGCATCGATGAATTCCGCTTGGCATTTTTGAATTTTTTGCGTAGACTTTCACGGAGATTGCCTCTAAAATTTTGCTTTATTGTACATTTTTCACGATAAAAGTCAGAAAATTAGAGCTTTGACGTCATCATGAGCGACGCTCTTCGTCATTTGACAAAAACCAAACCGATGATCAAAGTTTCTCAAAAACATTCTTATCAAGATAAGGAATGATTAATTGTATTGTATGATGATATTTGATACCCTGCATTTTCGGTAGAATCACTTTACTTCTATTCCCTTCATTGGTCATGCCACTATAGTGTTTGAAAATAAAGGTCCATTTTTGAGCTTCTTGAGCATTGGAGGATACAAAAAAAGACGAGTGAGAGCGATGACCTCTGTGCTCATCTATACAGTGGGCCGCTAGCTCGCTGTTCGCCTATTGGTGTATTTGAATGCAATTTCGAACAACTTCGCCCTACTCCTGGCACTTTGACGACGCTGAAGCGATTCGGCAGTTGACCGTGAGTCGCCGGAAAATTCAACCGCTCTTGCGACCACGACTTGCATCGCGAGCTCCCCGCGTGTTCATCTCATTATTTGTTCTCTTCGCGCCGCATTCCCATCCCTAATCTCTCTTCGTGTCTTTCTGTCACACGTGCAAATATGCAGTTAATTCATCAAAACTAGAATGTATTATTTCGAGCGCCTCATCCGCAACTCGTATACTTCTTATCATTGGTTCAGACACCTAGAAAAAATACCAATGCAATCTTATCCATTTGATCGTATGAATCAACATCGACCCGCACAAGTGCAATAACGTACACTGTAAAAAATTTTTGGAAAAAACTTCAGCCAACTGGTTGAAGTTTTTATTTCAACTTCTGGTTGGACACAAAATTCAACCATCTGGTTGAATTCATATTCAACCAACTGGTTGAAATTCAACCACCTGGTTGAATTTCTCATTCAACCAGCGGTTGAATTTTTGGTTGAAAGTCAACCAATTTTTTACAGTGTGATGTACCATTTCCGCCGATTGAAATTCCAATGTGTTGAAGCATCAACTTTCGAATGAGCCATGCAAACTCACCCTTGTAGGAGTTGTGATAACGAAAGAGTGTTCAAAAGTCTGTCCGATAAATTCGCGCTTCACCCCGTCTCACAACCATATAGGTACCGCAGCTATGGCTCCACGAGTCGCGCAACGTGTCCGCGACGCTCGCTGGTCGTCGCGTGGGTGCATCGTCAGCACTTCGACGAGCGTCCGGGGCATATCTATATCAGACTGGGAGCAAAGTCCGAGGCATGATACGCATATTAGGCAGAATTCTGTGGTCTGGATGACCACGCGGCACTTCCCATCCCAGATCGGGGCAGAAGCCACGCGCTTTTGCCGCGGCATGAGCATGCCGAAATCAGTAGATTACATCACTAAAGGCGGAAGGCGAGTTCGGGCCCTAGGACGTGTTGTCGACCGAGCGCAGCGAGGGTGACATGTCCTAAGATCTCGGACGAACTCTTACGCTCGAAGTGATGTGACACTTTTTATCACGCGGGCTCGGAATGTGCCCAATAGCACCACGGCGTAGGCTTGCGGAATGTTGCATATTGCGAATCATTACCGACTGAGGTGACGTTATCAAAAATAACGCCACGCCAGCCCTTGGCAACGTTGCGCAATGAAGAATATCGTAACGTTAGAATATCGTAACGTTGCTATGGGAGATTCCTCGCCCCTTGTGATAAAAAGTAGAGTGTGCAACGCGTGAGGTTGAGTTGCCGATTGCATCGGCAACTATTCCTCACTTGTTACACAATGTACTATTTCCACATACTGTTTGTAGATAAGTAAATGAGACGAGTGTGTCAATCACATGTTCCACACTCACAAGGCGAGACCACGGGGTCCGAATTACAGTTCTCCACGAAAATTTTTTCACAGCCTTGTAATACCTGAATCCAAATCCAAAGTTTCTCTATCAAATGGGTATCCTGTTTAGAGATTCAGACAAAAATCTCAGCATTGCTTTTCTGGAGCATCTAACTTGAGCTCGCCTTAATATTTTCCAACGTACCTTGCTCATTTTGAAGTTTGTTTCAGGACATTTAAAATGAGCCCAAGTATATTCCGTTCCAAGCAAGTGAAGCCAAACTGTTTTAGATCTACGGGAGAGAAATTTTTGACGAGTCCAAAAAGACGTGTACCCATTAAAGCCATGTACTTTAGAGTACACACTAAGGTCCGTAAACGGCGTTTTACTCGTAAAATCGCAACAATTCAATCCCCAGACGTCCAAATTCAACGTACCTTGGCTCGTTACGTACATATTTTTACTTTCTTCAAAATGAATTGAAGACGATGGACATTTTCTGAAACCGGTGAGAAAAACTGGAGGTTGGCCTTGATGGGTACAATCGACTGTTTTCATTGATTTGCTTGCAGAATCGGGTCCAGGTCAAATTCTGCATTAATAAACAAGAATTCTTTTATTTGAAGAAAGGACATAGAGAACGAGCCAAAGTATCAAAACTGGTTCAGCCAATTTTTACTGTCGTGATTTTGAATGACTGATAGTGAGTAAAAGTAAAAGTAATCAAGTGAGTAAAATAAGGTCGCTTTTTGGAAAAAGTGACTTTATTGAAATGAATAATTGACCCAAAGCTAGCTAGGAAACGCCTGAAGCATATCTTATTGATTAAATAATTTTGCATCATATTTATTTAACACATACGAAAAAATGCGCAGCCAAACCACTGGCCTTAATGGGTACAAGTATACCTTACTTGTAACACTAAAGTTATTTGATATATTTCTGGACAGGAGATTCACTTCTCAGAGATAGTTTGGACTCTTCATATTCTAGGTGGTACAAGTCTGTAAAAGATTTTTGATGAAGATTAGTGACCCAAACTCTACAGTTTCCCCTAGTCACTTCATTCAAGAGTCCTGTAAATCATGAAAATTTCCAAAAATACACATGGATATTTTTCAGGGATTCTTGAAGTTTTAAGGTGGTTCACTGGTTGAAAAAAACATTAATAGAATTTTCTGAAACTCTGCATACTTTTTATCTGTTGTTGTAGAAATCATTGATTTTTTGCTAGAAGTTTCGATCGTTTGTAAATCGAGTTATTAATCATCAAAATTCTGAAATTAATACGGGAAAGATAGGAATTTGACAGTCTTTTTCAAATACCTCCAGAAAAAATGATAAGTAAGATATGGAAAAATGCACGCTTGTTTAAAGTTTCTAAGACGAGAAACTCTGCAAAATTTCATGTAAATTGACCGTCTTGTTTAGGAGCAATTCGTTTCGGTGGCGTTTAAACAAATTCGTTGAGAATCCGATGAAAGTGATACAAGAGTTGAGAGGGCATCTTGAGCGACATGCTAATAAATTTTCAAGAAGATTGATTCATCTATTCTGGAGATATATGGCTTTTACATAACAGGATTGGAATCTGTTTCTCTCGAACACATATCTATCTCCCTCTCTGTCTCGCCGAGTGAACCACTTTTAGTCTATGAGGAAACGAAACCGTCATCCTTCAGTATTTATACATTAAAATATTATACTCTCAACACGTAGAATGATTCTGTACTCTCACTATCGCTAATGCAAGGTGCTATAATGACCGTTTTGAGAGTGTCATCTTTACCGAACTTACCGGGGTTTTCGATAAACGATTGACTCTCGAAGCAGTCGTAACAACATTTTATATTTATTCTTATAATCTTTGTCTTTATCTGCTCTACAGAATAAACATTCTCAATTCAAGTCCTATACTTACGAGAGGCATGCGGACAAAACGATTTTATTCCATAGATAAGTGCCAAAAGAAAAATAATCGAAATCCACGCTATCGATGATCACTATTGAATGAGATCTTCAGGCAAACCCAATTTTTGTTTTTTTTTTTCGTTCACTCTAAAATCTCGAATAAATTTTGCCATCATATACCTACTCTATCAGCAAGCATGTAAGCAATGATATCTAATATCAGACGGGAAAAAAGTTTCCAACGTGATAAGCTACCGGTAAAATGTTTTCCCCAGTTTATCACCGCGATTCTAACCGTTTCTCAATCGCGATAGAAATGAAAGAAATGAGTAGCGATAATCCTTTGTGAAGACTTATTGCCCTTCAGAACGATTATGTCAACGATAAAACAGCTTGAGAATATCAAAGTCACTTATTCAAGAACTCTTTCAACTGCAATCAAGCTGTCTCTTTGAATTTCATCCGATTCAGTATCGAATTCCAGCACCTTTACAATTCTTCATTGGGAGAATTATCTCTGACCTACTACATGATTATATTTGAGAGGTCCAATTTGGTCAGACTAAATTTTTGACCAATTTTAATTATGGAGATTGAAAAATTGAGTTCTTTCTGTGCATACTCAACATTTTTCAGAAAACTAGTATCTGAACAGTCTTGATTACATCCGCATTTTGAATCGTCAATCTTACGAATCAATTGTTCAAAATTGACAAAGTTCACCTAGACAAAAGTGACTTGGAACCCTCATTAGATTTTATCACATTACATCATCTGTGAATAGATCAAGTATGAAATCTATAATCGAGAAACACAAAATTCATCATTTTAGATTGCTCAATAATTGAAACAGGCAAAGGATCATAAGCATGCGGAATAAAACAACGAATAATAATGGAGTACCTCAAATATCTTCTAGGTCAATCATTTCATACTCTAATCTTCCAACCTGATTTAATTCTATTGCTGCATAGAAATCTTTTGGTTATTAATGCTCAAGAATTGAGGCGATGTATGGATCGGCCACTTTATTTTACTCGCGAATGATGTAAAGTAACTTAGAATTCCCGGGCGGATAAATGTTTCGTCTTGGTGATTTAGATTGAGGGATATCACTCGAAATGTACAAACAAAGTTTCCCGCATCGGAGCGGGAAATCATGAAATGAATTTGATATTTTGATTTGTATACATTCGCCTTGAAAAGAAAAGAATCAGACTCAACTCGGTAACAGCCTAGCATCAACTTGACTCCCAGTGGGAGTTTCCCACGCAGGAAAACTCCCCGTCAAATAAATTGTTTCGCGAGAAAAGGAAAGCCTCATGAAATTTTCGGATTCGGTTATGCGGTAGGATGCGCGTTACTCGAGTTGTAGGTGAGCTATTTATACAACCGCTGGAAGTGAAATCATCACGCAAAGCCGCGGTAAGCCTCCGTCATCCCCTCGCATCACTGATTTGCAAGACTGCAACACCGCTGGTACTGCTGTCTAACAGAGATTATCTTCATCTAGCAATTGGAAATTCAATGGCGAGCATATCGATGCCACACCTCATGTTCTTACTATTAAACCTCTGAACGCAACAAAGGGTCTTCTGAATAATTGTGCACTATTTTATCGATTTGTTCTCTTTTCTGCACGTGGAGAAAAAGCACATAAAACGTTCAGGTATATTTCAATAAAGAATTTCCATTGTGTGTCATGAATGATTCCATTGGTCACGTCATCATCATCAGTGTATTCTAAGCATGCAAGCCACGAAAAGTATCTGATGGTCACGAGAATTATCTCATCATAGAGTAAAGCATAGTGCTGGATTTTTTTGCCGCACTCATTTGCACTTTTTTTAGTGGAATAAGGAGGAAATCGGGTTGTCAAATCTCCAGCTACTCACCATAACTGTTTCGTAAGTTGAGTGACCGTGAATCTCCTGTCGGAGTGATGCATTCGACCTTCTGAAAGATTTAAACTCTCTATCCTCAGCACCAAAAGGGATACAAGAAGATGCTATGCGATTTTGACACTGAGGATATTTACCATTGTCTGAAACCAACCCACCCCGGGACCACTTACGCATTCCTTCAAAGTGGGAGGCGCGTCAGGCGCTAGAAAGCGTACCCTTCTGGTGTGTTGGTACTTCTATCTTCTCTCTTGGTCGTCCGGTGATCACTCTTCAGGTCGTCGTTACTTACTCTGTAGCAACTCTTGCTTGTCGCTGCAGCGCTCGTTCTCGCTCTTCTTTTCGAGTGATAGCCATCTTCATGAAGTCGGCCCTCTTAACCCAAGCCTCCTAACTGCGAAGTATGTTATGGATGGCACGAGTTTCTCAGGTATGAGCTCTAGCCACTCCACGAGGTCCGCCTTTTCTGCGTCTGTGTCATCGCATTCAAAGAATGCATGCTTAACGTCATCGCAATCCACTGCACACATCTGATACACCGGGGTTTCCCTCTTTTGGAGCCACTACAAATATTCACCGAAGCAGACATGCCCACTAATGACCAGCGCCAGCCAGTAGTCTCGCTCTCCATGAGACCGATCGATCCAGCTGGCTGTGTTGGGGATCAATCTGCGCGTCCCCTTGCCTTTGGTCAAGCTATTCCACTCCTAGGAGAAGCTTCTGCCATGAAACTATGGTCGTCTCCTTCATGACCTCTTGGATGAAGGTCTTTCGAGTTGCATGGACTTAGCTGCTCTGCCCCATCGCTTTCAGGGGTCCTCAGTCTCACTGTTTCTTCTAATAATTGGGTAGCTAACACAACATGACAGATATGAGTGATCAGAAAGTGTGTGGTAATCGAGAAGAGCCATCTGGTGACACACACGTTATTCAAGTATTAGTACATTTACAGAAAATTGGAGATTGGAGATAAAGTAAGGTCGAAGGCGATTGGGAGCCTCGTCCATGCAGGAACGTAATTTTTACATCACGCATGCGAGTCCTTCCCATCACTGATTCCGAAATTCATGATTTATACTTTGGAGTCGCTTTCGAACCAAGTTCTCCCGTGATCAGTTTGAGACGTCGTGCATGCAACAATGTGAATAATTATCTTAGACCCGTTGCGAGAATTCATGTTTCATGCTGGAGTAGCGGGCCTCTCGAAAAAATTTTGAGAATCTCACTGTACCACGATTAGACCTGACAAATACGACTTACTTTTGCACGTATGGATCTAGGTTCAGCCATCTACAGCAATTGTCTAACTTCGAGGAAAGAATCAATCATTTCATACTATGCAAGTGGATTAAGATCATATCTAATGATTGAATATGAATTCCAAGGAACGTAGTGTGTTTATGAAAACGTTAAAAAATTTGATGGGAGACCTCGAATCTTTTGATCCTCACACGCTGATCATTGCAAACGTTTCCTTGCATCTTGTTCAAGACTAGTACAATTCAAAATTGAAAGTAGCATGTTTTTTTCTCATTTCTCTCATTTGAAATGCGTTTGCTCATCTGGCTAATTCAATCATTATTTTCAATCTAACTAGTTAATTCCAATTATCACTGGTTGTCGGCTGACAATCAACCAAGGTTTGACCGATGTTTGACCGACAGGTTGATTGGCTGCTCGGCCACTCAGGTCAATGCATCGGAGCTAACCTTGGCAGTTCCCTTCAACCCCCCCCCCCCTGAAAAGCCGGATCTGTCGAGGAAAGCCGAAAGCACTAAAAAATCTGCTTAGAGCCAACAATTTCCCATACTTTTAATTTTTCACAAGAAAACCCTCCCATCAAAATCCTCCGCCCCGACCCCACATCCCAGAAGCTTTGAAGATCCACAAGTCGAGGGGAGAGATCCAATAATTCGACTTGTGTCTTAAGAATCAGTGAAAATCTGGGGTTTCACATGAGCTCGTCAGGGTCGATCGATTTTAAATTTCCGTGAGCGATGAGGTCCTCGATTGGTCTCATCGATCGAGCTCAATATCAATTCTAATCCAATCATCTAACCAGCTATTAACAATCCTAATGCGATCACATTGTAACTGATTGTGGTGCGTGAATAAGATTCAACTCAGATTCATGTGGATCGACGACAGATCTGAGGAAGAGGGGACAATATGGAGTTAAATATAGTGTGGGGGGTCAATCAATCCGAACTGTCGGATCAGTCATATTCATCTCATCACTAACAGATAGAGATCTATGTAATTGGAAGCTGCTCTTTCACAGCATTACGATGTCAACGCATCAACTTTTTAACGTCACTCTGGATGGCATCTCGTCATGACCACTTTTTGGATGATTTCTGTAAAAGAAAAACCAGAGATAAGGCAAAGGCTATTCTAATTCGTGAGCAAAACATATCATGAACCAAGTCATCGGAATATAACATTACTGCCTACATTTTCAATAATGTAGGTAATAAATTACGCATCAGCGTTTTCACTGAGGTATATCGCAAATTTCATTCAATTCAATGAGAGGTACATTAGCGAGTTTTCCGTAATCATCGTCCGGGCCACTCTCGTCGAATGTGAAAATATCTTCAAGAGAGTATTTCATTATTATCTTATTATCCAGCCCGTTAATGAACTTGCAACTCAAATCTTCAAAGCTCTGACGATGGAATTTTCCCGCAAAATTTGTACCGCAGCGTCAAAGAGGATGTACTCAGCTCAAAGGCCAACTTAGTACGAAGATAAATTTCAGCTATCTCAAACACGCATTTGGCCGTAGCCGCACTATATTTAATGTTTCCCAAGATCACTGGGTCTAACTGTACTGACTCAAAATAGCAGAGGCGCCATAAAAGTGATTATGCAGGTACTTGCCACAGCTATTCAGCCGCTCTCGGAAAATTCAGAGGCCGAATGAAGCAGAAAGCATCAAAAGCACTATACAAGGAGTCGAAATGATCCTACCCGACAACATTTCGAGGAGATATGCTGACTTGCTCTGCAATTTTTAACCTCCATTTACCTCATTCAGTATCTCCATTTTGTCGCAATTTTTTTACATTCATACGATGTAAGTTTGAGCCCTAGTTGTCCCACATCATTTCCAATAAAAACCACATTCTGATGACAACTTCCTGAACAGTCCTGGACGGTAACCAGAAGTACCCACCCGATATGATGAGCCAAAGATATATTCGGGTGAGGAAAGTTAGCAGAAGAATTTTTATCGTCTGGCAGCTCCATGTAGAATGTGTTTTTGATTTGACATGAAGATAGATTAGACCAGAGAGCAATTGAGATCCAAATTACTCATTCTTTTCTTGGATATCCCTTACGTACATGTGCTCGAGATGTGGTTCTGAGGCTTTTGCCTAGAAACGCTAGAAAAGATATTCAGTACGTTCGTAGCACTTTATTGGCCTCTAAGTAGAAAAGTCCATTAAAATGCCGAGCGCACACATTCGCGGTCGTTACGCCCGACCACTGAAGCAATGAAAAGTTGCCTATCTCTCTTGACTCTCGCCTCCCACCTGCTTTTATCTCCGTTTTCGTTAATGTGATTGCCGAACCATCGAAATTTCTCCCTGCACCCGATTGCGATTAAAGCCCTTATACTGTGCTTCGCGCGCGCGCGCCCGCATTTCCTTGCATCAACCCCATTGACCTCGAAAGCTATTCTCCGAGCTTGGATTATACTCTTTAGGTCAATTGCCCGACTAGTCTCCATTCACAGTTCCCTCTAGATATTTTAATGAACAAGTGGAGGCCTTTGCGTATACATATGTTTGCGTTGGTAGATTTTTCTTTCCATAGTTCCATCTGAGGTAGTATAACTTGATGTTTCTAGAATTTTTACTACAATTGTCGTTGCC
>JAPYYZ010008330.1:0-23035 GCA_030522705.1 Eretmocerus eremicus
GTTTTGGTACCTTGGATTTTCTTAAATTTTGAAACGGCTGTATCTCCGGTTCTACTGCATCAAATCAACTTAAGTTTGGCTCATTTTGAAGGTAACTGTCTCGGCTATCAGATGAAATTATTTTCAGAGCTCTATGAGCACGCGCAGGCGCAGTAGAACTCATTTTCTGAATCGAAAAGTACTTTTAAAAAATCTAATTGCGTGTTTAACGCTTTTTTTAGTTCGAAAAAATCTTGAAACAACATGTTTTTGATGTAGAATGACTCAACAAACACATTAAAGTAGGTGATATGTCTGTTACAGGAAGATTTAAGGGAGAAAAATGCGTTTTAGCCATTTTTTGACTTTGAAATCGTACTAAAACGCATGCCACGAGCTCCAAGCCCCCATGAAATGGATCAAAATTTTTTTGTAGTTAGATTACTAACTGACAAATTGAAAAAAAATTTTTTTTATGTTTTGAAGGGTGGTCAAAAAAGTTATTTTGCAAAACATTATTTCCATGTATTTTGGACTCTGAGACCATGTGGGGGGCTCGAGGAACTTTTCAAAAGGAGAAAAGTTATAAGCAAAATACTAACGCAAAGTTTTATTTTTGGGTTTTACAGTAAAATCAATTATTTATGCCTAGTCGAGGCAAAAAAATTTTTTTCGGACCTATAAAAATTGCTCAAATCATGTTCTTAATATATCCAACCGATTAAAAGCTTTGCGAGGCGAAAAAAAAATGTCGTGCGGAAACTTCCCAAATTTGGCGTGGACGTCCTCACGTAGAGACACACCGTGAAAACGAATTGACAAACTCCGAGATATCATAATTTCAGGTTTATTTCGAATACTTCAGTTTGTGGCTTCCATTGAAAATATGGTGAAATTCTGTGCCGAAACAAGTGAAAATCACGACCGCGGTGAAATCACTTGCACGTGGGGAAAATTACAGTAGCGTTGTGAATTTACACGACGCCGGTGAAAGTACCGTCTTCGACACTGTGAATTTACACTGTCCGACTATGGTCACTTTGTGTCCACTGTCGGAAAGGGTAAAATGACACGATACTTCTTACAGTGAAGAGTTATGAACTTCTAGCAGACCATCGTTGCTCGTACCGCCGGCACAAGTGCATGCAAACCCCTCAGTGTAGCATAAACTCGGCCAAAATATTCCGCCCAACCTGTTTTAGGAGTTTTTATGGGCAACCGTGCTTTGAAAACCATCTTAAGAAGGGTTTCTCTGATCGTAATCCAACCATCTGTGAAAAATTGAAGGTGTGCCGAAGATGCTGGAAGACCGTCCGTGTACCAGATGAAGTAGGGCCGTCACGTTTGTGGTTTTCCTCATGGTCAGACATGTAGAAAGCAATTACCAGTGGATCATCTCTGTTACATGCAGCCAGTATCATAAAAATGTGCGAAAATAGCAGTCGTATACGTATTTTATGACTTTCAAACACAACAAACAGAGACGGTTCTTGGTAAAGATACTAAGATAGTGCATATTCCAAATCCATGTGTTACTCAACAAGTATGTACTTATTGTATCGAATCTCCCGAAGATTTGAAGCTATGTCACAAATGTGGCCTCAGAGAACATAACTTCGATAACGATCCAGTCAAGGAATTAGTTGATCTAGTGCTAGATATGAAAGAGGATTTCAAAAAAGTTGTATGCATTGTGCTCAATGCTCAGGGCTTCGATGCTCAATTCATGAAGGTACATTCCCACATCTTTTCAATAGACCTGAAAATTGAAATTATAATGATTGCATGCCACCTGTGGAGGCATATTCGCCAGATTCCATGAAAGAGAATGGCAGAATTAAATTCATGAATTGGTACAATGAGCAGGTAGAGAATGACTATAAATCCAATTTCTGTGAAAAGTTACTCAGGTACTGTTGTATGGATGTGAAGATTGGCCTGTCCAGCATTTCGTAAAGCGTTCCTCGAATATAATGTAGATCCATTTCTAGAGTGCACAACAATCGCTTCGACATGTTTACTCGTGTTTCAAAAGAATGTTTTGGAAAAAAACTGTATTGGTATAATACCTCCAGGTGGCTATAGACATACCGCTAATCAGTCGAAAAAAGCAAAGCAGTGGTTACTTTCTACGGAGAAGGAAGTTTTGGATAGGAGGGTTGAACATTCTGCTCGTGGTCGAGAGAAGAGGTTACCAGGAGGTATACTAGTCGATGGTTTTGCTTGTCTCCGTGATGATGAAAATCATACAAGCATCGTTCTCCGATTCCAAATTTGTTTCTGGCATGGGTGTCCTGGTTGTTTCCGGATAAATAGGGACGAGAGACTAGTAATCGGTAGTGAGACAATGGATATAAGATATGAGAGTATGTACTCGTGCTGTATCACCCAGGATCAAAAGTTTGAGTTATGAGCTGATCGAGATGTGGGAATGTCCTTCCGATTCATTGTTGTCCAAAGATCAGAGAATGGCTGAATTCATTCATGAGAATTTCAGGTTTTTCATACTCCAAAAGCCTCTGGACCCGCGTAATACATTTTTTGGAGGTCGTGCGGGGAATACCGTCAAAATGAGTGTGAGGAATCGGGGAAGGGAAAGTATGTAGACGTGTGCTCTCTATACTCTAACATCTGCAAGCGAGGCAAATTTCCAATTGGACACCAAAAAATATTGGGGGGCCCTAAAGAATATAATCAGATGATTGATCCTGATGGGTGTATCAATAGAGTCAATGGCCTGATAATGTGTACAATCCTACCTCCGAGAATTTCATTTCATCCTGTGTTACCTGTCAGAATGCATGGTGAATTATTATTTCCACGTTGCCGAAGTTGTGCTGAAAGAATGGTGCAGGAGGATTGTACACAAGAGGACCCGAAAGATCGAACACTATTCGGTACCTGGGTTTCAGAGGCAATCAAAAAAGCTCTTGAGTATGGTTACATCATTTGTGAAATCTTTGAAATCTCGCAGTATAATATGACACAATACGATCCGTCAACTAAACGAGGAGGCCTCTCTGCGGTATTCATCGACGCTTTTTTGCACAAAAGACTCGATCCTTCGGATTCCCACCCAATTGCAACACAAATGATGAAAAACGGATTCACGTGGAAACTCTCCAACGTGTCGAAGGTATTACTTCAAGCAGAGAGCATCGAGTATAATCCCGGACTTGGGTCTAATGCAGAGTTGAGCCTTCATCCTTTTTGGGGAAAACTGGGGCAGCAAGATGATAAGGGAAAAACTGAGATAGTCTCACATCCGAGTCAGTTGATGCAATTGTTGACAAGAGCTGGAGTGGTCGTCAATGGTATTTTACCAGTGAATGATGATACGTTATATATCAGCTGGTCTTACAACAGTAACGTTCTAGTGAAATCAACTAAAACAAAAACTGTAATCGTGCTTTTACTGCAGTTCAAGTGAGATTGAAACTCCTCGATATTCTTCTTAAATAAGGCCCTGACGTTCTATATTTTGATACAGACTCAGCTGCAAATATCAGCCGTGATGGCGAGCCAGACGTACCCACAGGTGCAATGTTATGAGATCTCACAGATGAATTAGCTGATAAGGGTGTCGTTACATACATTAAAAGATTCATCTCGGGAGGTTCAAAGTTCTATATTCATGAATATATCACTCCAAATGATTCTATCGGTCATGTATTGAAGTAAAAGGTATCAGAGTAAGCTATGGAAATAGTGAGAAAGTGAATTTTGATACTGTGGAAGTCATGATCCTTGGAGAGAAAGATGAGATAGTCTCATCATCATCGCAAATCAGACGTACCAATTTCCACGAAGTTTCGACCATGAATGAACATGAAAAATTCAAGCCTGTGTATTCAAAACGGAGATTTAGATCGAATAGTGAGAGTTATCCGTATGGTTATAAGAATACTTGACAATATCGACCATGTTGTTATGAAAAGTGTCAGTATTTGGAATAAATGAATACGAGAATTGATACCCAATGTATTAGATTGGTTGAAAATGCAAATGAGTCTCACCGCTCATATCCCATGTTTCTTAAAAAATCCACAACTTCAGTAGCTCCCGCACGATATGAAGTTCTCTGCTCAGTACTGCACGGTGGAGAAGCTTCTCTGTACGCGTAAGAGTCTAATCACGCGGCGGTAAGCTCACTCCACGCGCTGAACCAGCTGAAACACGGAGCTAGCATCTTGTTCGCCGCCGCACGAGCATGCTTGGTCTCGGACGGCTGAGGACTGACCGCGCGCCGGGGCCTCCACAGCCGCGACCGTAAGCTCCTCGAGAGGAGAAGAATTATCACAACGAGGCCAGGTTACTCCAGCCTCAGTCTGTCATGGATACGCGTTGATTGGAAGCACCCTTGGACATCGATGCTCTGCGGCCCCACTGGATGTGGGAAGACAGTCTTCGTCACAAAATTCCTGGCCAATATCGATCGCATGAGTGATATCCGATTCGCACGTATTATCGTTTATTCATCCGAGTAGCAGTCGGGGTACAAGGAACTGGGACGAGACATGAAGTTTTGCGAAGGATTACCACAGAGCGAAGACTATGCGGGTGATCCCAGGCCAAAGTTGCTGATAATTGACGATTTGATGCGCGAGTCTTCGTCCAGTCGCTCAATTTTGAATCCGTTTACGGAAAAATCACACCGCAACAACTTGAGTATTATATTCATCACTCAAAATATCTTTCACCAGGGAAAAAGACAGCGAGATATCTCGCTGAATGCACAATACATCGTGGTACTTAGAAATTTGCGAGATCGATCTCGAATTCAGCATTCATCACGACAGCTGGTTCCAGAGAATCCTAAGTTCTTGCAAGAAGCATATTGGGACGCTACTCTGCAACCGTACGATTATCTCCTCATAGATTTGAAACAAAACACACTGATTAATTGTAGATTTAGAACCAGTGTTTTCCCCGATGACGAGCATCAATTTGTCTATATCCCTCGACAAAAAATGAAAGGTGGTGATACTTCCGAGAATATCGTATCAGTCGTTTCGGGACAATAAATACGCAAAGTTGCCGATTTCTAGATTCGAAAAATGCCACCATTCTGAAAGCTCTTTACCATTCAGACAATCATCAGCGCAAAGCAGTTATCAAGACAGCAAATGAGAAACTCGTGCGATACATTTGTGAGTGTACTTCAAACATGCTTCTTGGGAATGTACCACTTGGTAGAATCCAAGGAGCACGACTTCGTAAGTCCTCAAACATTCTCAGGCATTCAGCCAGCTCCGAAGGTAAACTAGCAGCCAAAAGACGCTTGATTGTCAGCCGAGTAGAGATCCTGACCGATCTTTTGGCACCACTCGTCCATACAGTCTTGAGCCCAGAGAATAGTAACATGGAGCATGCAAAAAAGATGGTTTTGATACCCGTAGATCATCTTGATCGCTTACAAAGTACATCGACAGAATATTTTGGAGATAGTTATACAGTACAAACACCAGGTACTCCCACATACCGGTTAGAGGAAGAGATGTCTGATATTCTAGAGTCGGCATCTCATAAGAATGAACGAGAGAAGTCGTCACACTATGAGCAAGCTCTTCAGCGGTTTCTCCATTTCGAGAGACAACGTTCAGGATCTGAAAAACTAGTGAACAAAACTGAGAAACATCTGGAAGAGGTCTCTTTCGAGAAACGTATCAGAGGGAACGACGATGATGACGATGAAAAAGAGATAGATCGAACAATTGCCAATACCGTTTCCATCAAATACCGGGCAAAAGCTATTTGCATATTGAATCAACTGAGAGCTGATGGGAGTGTAAGGTGGAATTCATTAGGCAACGTCTCTATAGATGGCGTGCATATTCCAGGTGCTACAATGATTGATCTCTTGAATGACGCTATGAGAAGTAGGAAATGGAGTCCCCCTCCCGGGCATCTCCAGTTTGCGACAACTCTCCGGAAAGCAGCCATCCCACGTGATTACGTTGGTAATAAACGCGTCTGGTCCCAGGCAAACGCTACATCTAATGGAGATCTGACCTCATCACCAGCATCTTTGGTTGAAAACCACAGAGACCGCCACCTGATGGACTCAAACTACAGTCTTTGTGTTGAAGAAGAAGGAGGGGATGAGGACTGTGACGAGACGGTGGTCAGTGACTCTGCATGAAATATCGCAGATACGTCTGTTTCGAAACGGAGAAGGCTGCTACCCCAGAAAATTTCATTATGGGAAAACTTCAGTCTAAAAAATTAATAGAAAGAAGAGATTCTACAGACCACAGCGTTACAGACTCCCTGATTGAACTACTCCTTTTTGAAATCCATGTGCCCGGATATAAGTTCTGTGGTCCTGGTACAAAACTAGCTAAACGCCTTGGTCGAGGTGAAGTCGGCATCAATCCTCTGGACGAAGCGTGTCGAGAACACAACATTTCATACGCTAGAAAAGATACAAGCCGTTGAAAAGCAGATCGTATCTTACTCGAGCGAGCATTTTTTCGCATGTTGGCGCGTAAGGTTGATCCAGACGAGAGAACTTTGGCTCTCATGACGGCATGCTGCATGGTCAGTAAAATTACTTTTGAGAAATTTTTCTCTCGAATCATGAGAGCTATTCAAGGAAATAAAAAGAAGAAGCAGGATAGGAAGAAGAAGGATCTTGCCGCCGTAAAACCACCGAGTGAAACCCTGCAATACAAGGGAAGTGTGAAAACAGAGAAAGTTCGAAGGAAAAAGGAGAATGAATGGAAGCCTTGCAGAGATATACTATGGGCTTCCTCATCCGTCAGCCTACGCGGAGGCTGACAAGATTATCGAATCCGTTCATTGAAAGGTACCACCACAAGCAGTCAGAGATGGCTACAGAGTCGAGATGCTTACAATAAGCACGAACCTATTAAGCATCGCTTTAATCGAAGACACTCCAACGTGAGGAACATTGATGACTTGTGAGAAGCCGACTTGATGGACATGAAATCTCTCAAGACATACAACGATCAATTCACTTATATTTCAGTAGTTATAGATGAGCTGAGCAAGTACGTATGAGTTGAACCGCTCAAAAATAAAGAATCGAAGAGTGTCGCTGGAGCGTTTGCACGAATTTTGTCACGAAGCAATGATAGGAAGCCTGTAATGCTCCGGACAGATCGAGGAAAAAAATTCCTTGGCGCCGAGATGCAAAATTTCCTCAAAAGAGAGCAAATCAAGTTCAAGAAAACTGACGATGATTAGACCAAGGCGGCAATTTCTGAGAGCATCATCCGCACGCTGAAGGAGCGTCTGTGGAGGTATCTCACTCATAAGAAGACCCACCGTTATCTCGATGTATTGCCAAATATTGTATATGCATACAATCACACACGACATTCGGTCATCAAGATGGTCCCTGCAGCCGTGTCTTTGTTCAACGCTGCAAAAGTCAGAGAGAATATCAAAAACTTCTACGGTAGCGCCGCTTTCAAGCGGCCTAAATACAAGGTTGGTGACTTGGTGCGCCTCAGTCGTGAACGAATCACATTTGGTAAAGCATATGAAGGTGGCTGGACGAAAGAGCTATTCAGGATTGCTCGTGTATCGGAAACTCGCCAACCGTGTGTTTATTCCGTAACTGACTTAGCAGGTGAAGATATCGATGGCCTTTTCTACGAAGAAGAGCTGAGTAAAGTTCGCAAAAATCTTCAAGAGGAAGTATTCGAAGTAGATGAAATCCTGCCATATTCTTTTCACAAGTGATAGCATCATGCGCTACTATCCAGCCAATCAAACAACGCATTTTATAACTCGCTCACCTCAGCAAACACAGTTGCAAGGTACATTCTGTGATCACTTGAACTGCCAGAATGTTTATCTCTTGTCGCAGTCACCGAATAGGTTATCGTGTGAGTTTGAGTGAGATAGCGGGTAAACATTCAGGCAGTGATCACCAAGTGTAAATGGAGTGTTGTACTCACAGAGATTCAAATACCCTCGACATTCCAGCACATACCGATGAAGCTCGAAGAACGATTTGTAGTCGTCAGCATTACTTCATCTCCACATAGGGACGTTGACACGAACGAACACGTCAGAAGTGATGAAATCATAAAAACCCAGAATGCATTCGTGAAACCAGGCGTGTACAAGGATATTGCAGACTTGATTCTGGAAACCAATTCACAGGATGTTATCAGAGGACACTTTGAATTTGTTATTGAGCGAGGAGGTTACGTAATGGTTACTCGTACTTGTTCAAACAATGATTGTTCAAACCTGCAACACTCACTGTCTCTTTCAAGAAGGCTTAAGAGTATTCTAGGCTTCGATCAGAATTCGCAAGCCATCCAAGTATCCTCGAAAAGACCATCAGTAGGTAAATGACCTGCTAGCCTCTCAAATGGGCCTCCCAGTATACTCATATTGTACGCTGATATCTGTGAACCATACTACACAGGCAATACCAAGTCGAAGCTACTGAGGGTTGTGCCGTTAGACACCAGAAGGTATGCATATGGTGAAATCAGGTTGATGGATTTTTCACCTCCTATGTACTAACCATTACTCTTTGATTTATTTGAGACAATCGATATCGATATAAGAGATCAGCATGGTAATCCATTATCATTTGACTTTAGAACGTTAAATGTGTCACTACATTCCAAGTACTTGGGTTGAATACTGCACAGTCATGGATTTTTACAACAGTAAATACCACATGATGGACTATAGTGGTCTTGGTCCAGGCGTGTGAGGGATGTATATTGGATCATCACTCCAAACAGGACAAGGAGGTGGTATAAGAAAATTTCCAGCTGTTCTAGCCCGACGCGTGGCACCACTCCTATCAGGCGGCGCGGAATCCGTTGGCAAGGAAGCTGCTCGCTCGGGTTTGAATGTCATGTCTAACGTCGCCACGCAAAATATACCAATACAAAATGCTTTCCGCAACCGCATGAGAAAGTCCGGTCATAATCTGGAGAGGAAGGCCGTGGAGAAGTTGGATGACCTAATGGAGGGGTCTGGTTATAGTTATCCACAGCTGTATGGATCTCTACAGTCTTTCGGCAACTTTGGAACTGCGAGGAGCTCCAAGCTTGTAAAATCAATTGAGATGATGAAAAAAAAGAAGAAGAGTCAGGCTCACGTGAAACGGTGTAAGGAAAAGAAGAGAGGCGAGAATTGTAAAAAGAAAAGACAGAAACCTACGAAAGAAAAAAGTATAGATCACCGAAGAAAGACATTTTCGACTAAGAACTATGGTAGTCTTACATTCGCACTCCTGTGAAGGATTGGAAGCGGAGCTGAATCTACTCAAAATTCTTCTAACCCAAACAACCATAGAGAGTTCTCACTACATACAGTATAAGCCAATTTTGAGTCTCCATGATGATTCAGTCATCGAGTTTGTACTGCCTGGCAATGACGATGAGTACTTTGACCTGATTCATACGTTGCTGAGTCTGCGAGTTTCTTTGGGATCTCCCGAAGAAGATGTCGACCGAGATATGATGAATAGGATCGCATGAGCTGGCCCCGTAAGCAATTTTATGCACTCCTTATTCAATCAGGTGGACGTATACTTTAATTAGAAACCCGTCTCACCATCGAATAATTCGTATGCCTACAGAGCTTACATTGAAATACTCCTCAATTATGGACCTGCAGCTAAACTATTGCATCTTAGTAGTGTATTATGGTATGATGACACCGTCGAGAAAATGGATAATACCACTGACGGGAATCAAGGGCTAGTTAATCGTCGCAAACTTAGTAGTTTGCATAGTTGCAATGGTAAAACTATTGATATGATAGAGTATCTACATGTAGGCAGGGCCAATCGAGAGAGATTATTGCTAAATCAAGTAGAAGTTCGAATACGTCTCCCAAGATCACGTTATCCAGCTTTCCCACTCATAGATCCTTCAGGACTTGTCAATATTCATATTAACGAAGCTAATCTATTAGCGAGGCGAGTGAGAATCAACCGAAGTGTGTTATTAGCTCACGCTCAAGCACTCTCAAAGACAACAGCAAAGTATCTACTCACCAGAGTCGAAGTGAAAGCTGTGACTATGCGGAGTGGCGTACATGGTGAAACATTGGATAACCTCATCTTGAGATGTTTGCCAACCAGGATCATATGTGGCTTCGTCTTAAATCCTTCGTATAATGGCGATCGGAATCTCAACCCTTTCAATTTTCATCATTTCAATATCAATTTCCTATGTCTCTATGTCAATGGTACTCATGTACCTCCAAAACCACTACAGCCGGACTTTAGAGTGAAAAAGTTGTATGTAGATGCTCACCAGACACTGTTCACTGGCACTGGTACGCATTTTTCTAACTAAGGAAATAATAATAGCCGAGAAGATTATCTAAATGGGTACAGACTTTTCGCATTCGATCTGACACCAGATTTATCTGCAAACGATTGTAGTCATTGGAATTTGGTGAGGAATTGTAGTGTGAGATTAGATGTACGATTTGATGAACCTTTAAGGCGAGGTCGGATTGCCCTCCCCCGCTTCCCTAACCCAAAATCCTTTCTAGGAATAGCTCGACTTTTACTAAACCAAATTACACGAAATTTGATGTGCAACTACAGAATATTGATAAGAATGGCGCTATAGAGCTAAATATTACAATGATTGCATAGAATGGAACTTACAAAGCATATATACGTATACTCCAGACGTCATCTGCTCAAGCAAATCGATCCTGCAGGAGATGGTGCCGAAATCCACTCGGGACGCCAGAATTACATCACTCATTCCCGAATTGGCTCTATAGCGCCATTTTTATCAACATTCTGTAGTTGCACGTCAAATTTCGTGTTATTTGGTTCAGTAAAAGTCGAGATATTCTCGGAACGGATTTTGGGGTTAGGGGAGTGGGGGGAAGGGCATTCCGGCCTCGCCTCAACGAGTACAGTTAATTGTGTCATATACGCTGAGTACGATAACATATTAGAAATTGATTCATCGCGTCAAATCATTGTTGATTACAGCGGGTAACATCAGATGGCACTATTGTATCATATATGGGAATTTATTACTCCATACTTTAGTCAGTATTTATTGCTGATCAGTTACGTATACACCTGTACAATGGACCTTGTCATCGACATCCAGATTTTCAAGAGTAACGGGAATAAGACTGTGGCGAGAGAAGTAGCCATCGTAGCTATCAACGGTGAATTTTTGAGACATTGGGTATTGAAGCCTCCAGTTCCTCTTAGTGCCCTGTCAAAAGATAACAGACGCCAAAATGACTGGCTTAGTCAAAATCATCACGGACTGGATTACACCGAGGGTGATACGTCACAAAGAGCTCTGTTTCGGACATTGAGAGAAATTACAAAGAAAATGCGCAAGATTTACGTCAGAGGTGAAGAAAAATGGTTATTCATACACAAGCTAACTACTCGAGAAGTCGTCAATCTGGAGTATGATGACGATTATCCATCGTTTAATAATTTGCCATGGTCAGATATATATTGTATAAATCATCCTGTGAAGATCACTCATTTACAATACAGCTGTGCCTTAAATAATGCCGAACGTTCAAAATCGTGGCTGAGTACCCGGAGAAACAGAAATACAGCTGATGGTAATTTCGTTTTCCAAGTGCCTATACAGCTATGCGATGAACAGTATCCAAGTGATAGAAAATTCATTGACTATACCGATACACACGGTAGATGTATTCCCTGCAATTCGGATCCCGTTTGTCTGGACGAAACGGACAGCGTATGTCTCCAATACTGAAAATCATGAAAAGATCTCTGGACACTGGGTTTGTGTGTATGTAAATGGAAGTGGTGATGCATGGTACTTTGATAGCTACGGATTACCTCCTACTATACCAGAACACATAATTTGCTCAAGACGGAATTGTAAAGAACTTCGTTGGAATTCGATGATGCTGCAGAGTCTTTTCCCGAAAGCATGTGAGCAATTCTGTATCGTGTTTCTGAAATATATGGCTAGTGGACTGACAATGCAGAGCTTCTTGGACAGTTTTTCTGCTGACTTGCAGAAAAATGACTGAATCGTAAGGAACTTCTTGCGATGTACAAATCCCAGCGGAAATGTAAACCGTAATGCTGACTACATTCCCAAGAACACTTTGTCGAGTCTACTCAGCATAAAAAATATGAGACACCACATACGTCATCCCATCGCGTGCATTATCAGAATGCAACCACTCCGGTATGTTACACGAGTGCATTAGCAATAATTGACGACCCCTACCACGAAACTATCACATATATGTGAGCACTCTCCATTATTCTTCACTCAGTTCGCTGACCACTCTGACAAGATTCTCTGTCGATATGGCCGCTCAACAGTATCCAACCAATCCGTGCTGTGGTCGTTTCATAACGACTATTCACCCGCTCAATGAGTCTGCGACGAATAAAGCACTCATCGGTTCGGAGTACACCACATTGGAGGAGGAAATATACAAACCTGTCTTCCGTGTATTAGCCAACGATCTGACAGGTGTTTCCTTCACAAAGAGCCAAGAGACAATGCTCCAATCAGAGTTCTCCAACATTGATCGATTCTTTCGAAGATTTGCTGATAAGCTGCGAAACCGTGAGATTCATGAAGATGGGTGGATCCTCCGCTTCACCCATAGCCATCAGCAGGAGGAGATCGAAATTGAAGAGGATCAGAGAAAGCCACCATCAGAGGTTGTAAGAAAACGCTTTTGCCATAGTATACATCTGCATAAAGTCACTTTTGACGAACTACAGAGTATCTCATAGCTAATAGATTACAAGTTTGTATACTTGAGTGGTATTCCCATACTCATACCTCATGCCGTGGAAACTATTGTAGAGAAAATTTATACCCATGCTGTCTCAATGTACGAGTCACAGATTCAATCGTTCGATGGAAAAAAGGTACAGGCGTATCATAGCAACAGAAACCAATGACGATTTCTTCGATATGCTTATCAAATGTGTGAGAATTGGTTCAGAATCTTTAGAAATCGGCAATACAGTTGATATCTGCGAAAATGAACTGAAGAATCTATTTCAAATAGTTGTGAATCTGCGTGTGGGCAAAATCACGGTTATGTAGAATGCCAAGTTGCGCTCTATCGGTGTTGACTAATATGTACAACCAATGTTTATGATGGACTTGAATGGTTGCTTCATCGATAATAAACTGCTTAGAATGTTTATGAAACTCTTATATTATTCGAATCACCCTGATCCACTCATGAATCCAAGTGGATATCTCTCAACATTTTTCATTGAAAATGAATGATAACATGGAACTTGGGTCATCGAGAGGGTTCTCCCTCATTACAAATCGGGATCAGAGATTGATTTTCAACTATATTGAAAAGAGAGGAAGAAATACACATAGAGATATTGCACAAAGAGATAGGGCGAGAGCGAGAGAGAGGGAGAGAGAGAGGAGAGGGAGAGTCTAAAAAACACTGCCTAAACGCTACGTAGCATAGTTGTACACAGTTTGGTACATCTAACATGTCAGTTTGTGCGAGGCACGTGTCATGATTTTTCAAAGTGACTCTCTCCAAAGTGTTACACTTTACTATGATGACGCTCCTAAGCGAGTGTAGACTACTAACGCGTATGACAGGCTGAAAATCAAACTCTTTCCGCACAGCTCATCCCTTATTATTCGTCTGAAGCGGACCATGTACCCCAAAAAGTTTCCGAAAATATTAAGAATGAGTGAATCCTCAACACTTCTTGATGCGAATAGTGTGTTGATGCAGAATATCGTTTCCTCAGCGTGGAATATGCCGCAATCACAAAATCGCCCGGAATCTGAGATTAGCCTATATGGTGCTCAAACTGACAGATCCTCACGTGGAGGCACATACCAACTAGCCAGCAATCGTAGAGGATGACATGATGACGTCCTTGAGAGTTTTGCACGTGAACATATTGTCATCCTGATCATCATGTAAAGATTCCAACATGGGTTGAGCACTCTTATAGCTCGTACTCTTTATCTCATGCAGTCCAATTCCCCTTCACTGGTACCATTCACAAGAATCTAGACAATTTTGTTCATGTGAACAAGCTTGTAACACCTCGACCAAGTATTATATTCAAACCGTGATGGAGGATTTCTTTCGAAAGTTTTCCCGTGGAATAGATCAAAAAATGGATTTATCTGAAAATTAAAACGTAGGCGACTTCGAAAAGGATTGATACATATTATGAGAGCCCCAAAAGATCATTCAAAAAAAGATTTGGCGAGGTGGTCTCCGGATACATTTGAAATTGGTTCAAAGACACCTTGGGAATTGAATGAGTATGAGATTACAGCGTGAGTTCGTTCATTAGAGTCGCGCAGACGACGGTAGGGACGTTGAAGTCCCGCGCTCCCTCAATCCAATCGCTTTTTCTCAATCGGTGTGATGAATACTCACTTGGCAAACTAGATCGACTAGTATTTATTGGATGGAAATTGGACGAGTGAAAAAATGAATACAACCATATTGCAGAGCAATCACCAATAATACATAAACTACAAAGGGGCACGAACTGCGCAGGTCATGGGCAACAAGGTGGAGGCTAGACGGTAGAGTCTGAATATTACATGGAAATCTCTAATTTCAATACTCTCACTTCCTCATATGATTTTTCAAATCATACATTCTTCAGCATTCTGGATAGGATGCCATTGTCTTCAATACCTTGAGAGTTACTATGCATCTGTGCGCGAAGTATGCCAGTCTCGGTTACAGGAGTGAATCGGACCCGGGAACACCTTCAGGTAAAGGTGCAGCACCCACTTGTCCAACATGTGCGTCAGTCAGTCGCGCAGCTTTCGATGCTACAGAGACGAAGTGGAAATTGAGCGCATTGGCAGAAAACATTGTCAGGGCCCAGGGGACAATCTCCTGGCGGATAAGCCACGCTTGCGAAGCTCGCGCCATTTCGACTTGGAATCAGAAGCCGAATCGAGCCTATCAGAGATCATTTCGTTCTCATTTGAGTCGAATTGATTGGAAATCTCTTTGCGGAGAGATTCATATCTCTCATGATCCGCGATGGACGATGTTCGTTGAGACCTTCTGTACAAGCAATCACGTTGGTTTATCATGCGCTTTATGTCGACCGTAACCCGAGGTTCATTGTGAGTATACAGGCAAAACTCGGTATTCGCGCATTCCGTATTCGCGAATTCCGTATTCGCGATGAGATGAAATGAAACCCAAGTTCGTTAATCCCGGCATTTCACCCCGTATTCGCGGATCCGGAAGCATTGAAATTTTTGAAAAATCTGAGAATCCAGAGAAACAATCGAGTTGTTGATCGGTGAGTTAATAAACTCAATTGGCAATCTTAATGAAAACTCGATGCTAAAATCTGATATGAACGGCTAATAAAGAGTCGTTTCATTCACTATATAGCTCATAAAAATTAACTAATTTCAAACCGTAAACAAACCTCCACGAACATCAAATTCAATCTTCTGTAGAGACATTCATTATATTGACATTTGAGTTTGTATTTTCTTGGTTGAATTGGGTTATAAAATTGTAAATAACACATAAAGATTTGTCATAGCTCCAACAACTCCTAAATCACCGATGAGAACTACTAAAAGAAGGCAGAAGCAAGTTTTGAATCTGGCAGAATAATTCAAAATCTTCGATTCATTGAAATCGGGCGAAAAATTGACCATTTTCCCGAGAAGATACGCGGTCAATGAGTTAACAGTTATAATCTTTATTCTGTACCCATATTTTCATCACGTTATTTACAATATATACCGAAAATACTATGGTCAATCACGATTTTTCAGAAAAATATGGTGACTTTCGACTGGAGCCGACCCCGTAACCCCCCATTTCCCATAAGAACAATACTTCCGTATTCGCGAATTCGGTATTCGCGGTGCTTTTTAGGAACGTAACTACCGCGAATACCGAGTTCTGCCTGTAAAAAGTGGGAATTGTTTCACGTATAAATAATCAGAAAACAATGTAAAGATGTTCTATGTTCACGAATATGGAATAGAGAAATTTTAAGTGCTGCTTCTCCTTCAAATCTCTCTAAGAAGGGGTTTCGAGGGAGAAGACGATTGTCCCACTGGGACGGAATCATTCATCCAAATCATAGGACTTGGAGGAGATTAGATATTCGAGAGGAGGCATGATGAAGGTTAATATCTCATATCATTATTAGAATTCAATTCGATTCAATCGGATCATATTTGAATGTAAGACTTAGTCATCCTTGTGTGAGAATCGAATGATATCTCATGAGTTTAGAGACAATGAACGCAGATCATACATACACTTAAGTCGAACACTCATTACCATTTCTCCGAGTGCGACCGATTGCAGGGATACATAAGTAGTGGCAATCCCTGTTCAATTTTCTTGGCTGGGGAGGTATATTTTCTCACAGTGTGCAACCGAGAGCATTTTCCATTGATGTCCTGGAGTTTGTACAATAATGTTGACTCAATAGAGAATGAGGAGAATGAAGATACATAAATACTACACAACAATTATACTTAACAACCATTCCCAAATCGAATGTACAGATTTAATTCCTACCTGTAACAGAGTGGAGGGAAGACATTCAAATGATCTATACTAACAGCTACACGCTCCAATGCAAATTCTCTTTGCGTGGTAATTCCACTTCTTCGAGTATCCTGGACCGAGGGGGTGAGAAAAGTTTTCGCTAAAGTCATCACGGGTACTCTCAAGGAGATTGAAGGGTTCCCGTGACTGTTTCGATTCGGGTTATAAATACGTTTCATCATATTTCTCCTGAACAGATTCATCATGAAGTCTTCTCCAAAGAAGAGAATGTAAGGAACCTCAAAGCGAAATATATTTTACATTTTGACTTAATTTCAAAAATTGTCAGAACCAAACAAGATTTGAGCTGGCACATGGAATCATCATTGCAAGAGTTAAAATTATCGAAATCATCCATTGAACAGGTAATGCCATCATTGCTCCGTCAAGTTCCCCTCTTATTAATTATAAGTATACTCTGAAAAATATCTAAACAATGACGAAAACTAGAGATTTTCTTAGGAACCTCAAAACTACACCCTTGGAAAAATCCAAATTCTTGCCGAGTTAGGAATGTTTTCACATTTGAATAAAGAAACATCAAATGCCGTCAAGAGTGAATTATATTATTCACCTTCTTTTACATAGAAACAATTGAAAAGTTCTCAACACATAACCACCAAGGACACTTCCATCTTTGAGCCGATTCTTGAATCTGCTAAGTATTCTATAATTATATCTCGGAGTGTACTTGGCTGCCTCTGGTGGGGGAGGAGTGATTACAGTATGCTTTCTCAAAACGTTTCCAACTACCAAATTTTAGGAATCTCCTTCTTTAGATTATCGTTATTGGTATTGCTAACATTCATCTTGAGCCATATTGAAGTAGAGACCAAGAATAACACTGTCCGACATATTTACACTTTCTTCATGTATCACGAACTTTGCGAATCGATTCTGACGCAGTCTGAGCCGCTAAATCCCAATCCGTTCGCAGAATTGCTCCATCAAGTCACGTTTTCGAGAAAATTGATGTCAAAGTTGAAAAAAGCTGATTTCACCATCTTCGGGGATCATTTGCTCAAAAACCACAATGACTACTCTGATTCTGCTGGATCTAGTGTATGGTCAGATAGTGGATCTCCGGAATGGGCCTGGTTTGATCGAAATCGATCGAAAGATGTCTGAGATACTTCGTCGTGAAAAAAACCAGAAATCCAAAAGAGGCCCCGAGACTGGCTCCACCTCCCGCGTTTTCTCAGTACAGGGCTATAGTCCCGCATCTCCCTCCACGGTAGGGCCCAATACACGTACCTGGTGGTGATGAGTCCCAGAGCCCCGCCTCTCGGGTTTTGCGCGACCCTGATTTTTTCGTATAAAAGCGACTCATGTTGATCTCTGATCCGTGCCTTTCTCTCATTTGATTCTTCCATCGACGAGATGAAGTAGTTCTACATTGTAATCACGTATGATAACGTGAACGATTGATCAAACAAGTTGATGGAAATCAATCTCATTTTTTTTCTCGACGGTCACTCTTGAATTTGATTGTTGTTGCACTATTGACAAGATTTTAACGCAAAATCGTTCATGACAATTCTTTCAAAGGGATTCTTGCAAATTTGAAATACCACAATTCGAATGAATGTTTTCAATCGTGACGGTATCTATGACGAGAAGAATAGAAGGGAGATGTATTGAATAGTAAACATTCCTTGAACCAAAATATTCTCATACTTAGAATCATTTGCAGCGACCTCTGAATGGGCAGGTTGTTGTCAGTCCTCTCAGTTTGGGTAAAGCCGAGGTGGCTGTTCGCACCATTCGATTTTACTACTTATCCTGCACCGTACAATCAGGATTCCAGTGAGCCTGTCTTTGGACGAGAATGAGAAGAATATCCGACCTTAAAAGATATATAGCATGAGCTATCGAGATCCCATAAGCCTACATTTGCGAGTCAGGAGGAGTTTCATGGATACTATGTGGAACCCCTCGTTCTGTCGAGAGCATCATAATATTTTTCTACGTACAAATACCAAGCTCTTGTTCAGTGAGCTATTTTCAGGATTCCAATGAGCGTTCCTTGCAGTAAATTTTATAGTTGCGAGACTAATATACCGCAAGCTACCAGAATTTCTGTAGGTCAACTTGGAGTCTCAAGATGAATTCGACAGTGTTCCGAGAAAATCTTTACTCCACCGAGGAACGCTTATTACGAGTTGTTATTATGAAGTGACAGGTGAAATCGCTTCGAAACTGTTCGGCATGCGCCTTCTCTTCAATCCTCAGAATCAATGGATCCCTCCTCACTCTCTGACAGCCGCCAACGGATGTCTCCGAGTCTGAGTCACGTGCAGCTCTGCAGCTCAGTCTCGATTTTCACTTCAGTCACAGGAGCTGTAAGTATTTGGCCAGCAGCATTCATTGTGCGTGTAAAATGTCGAGATTGAGATCATCTGTTTCTATCAGTTGTCGAACTGATCCCGATCAATTTTGCTCTGTTTGTGTTTCATTAACTTTTAGAGGTGGAAATCGAAATATGACTGAGGGTCTTACTTCGCTCTATTCTCAATATTCAAGACAGATGTCAGCGATCTGGACAAAAGTTATGTACCTCATGGAAATTGTATCTCATGCAATTTGTCTCTTGGATTGTGGTGTACTGGAGAAAAAATCCCTTTGGTACTCCAATGGTTTGATCTAGGCCGTTGAATCATCTCGAAGATTGTTATTTTGGTCAGTGCTTCACTGAAGAATTCAATCGTCGAACTCGGAATCAGATAAACTATCCCGAGCTCACAAGTTCACAAAGACCTCTGCCTCATGCACCTGATTCAACTGTCCCGACTGGGCCTTGGAGTCGCCAGGAAGATTTGTGCGAGGATTGTGATTCTGGAAATGACACTATTAATGAGACCATTGAACTCTGTGATCTTGGAGATGATGCAGATCAGAAAAGTGATAGTGCTAAGCAGTTTGATCAGGAGTCTTTGAACGATCTAGTGCGGGACTTAGGATTGACGAAAGGGAAGGCTCAATTACTTGGTTTGCGCCTACGGGAGAAGAACTTATTATCACCGGGTACATCTTTTTTGCAGTATAAGCATCGTGAGAGGGAATTTGCTCTATCCTTTGCGGAGAAAGATTCTGTGATCTACTGTCAATATATCCCGTGCTTGATGCGTGCTCTTGGATTGGAAAATTACAAGGACGAAGACTGGAAACTTTCTATTGATTCGTCAACTCATAGTTTGGAAGCTGTGTTGCTTCATAATGGCAATGAGTTTGGATCTGTGCCTGTGGTTTCTCCTACACAAATGGAGGAGATTTACGATAATATAGAGATTCCTCTGATTTGTTGGGAGTACTCGCAGCATAATAAGGATATTTGCGGCAATTCCAAGATTCTCAGTATTTTACTAGGCCAACAAGGTGGCAATACGAAGAATCCTTGCTTTATTCGTGAATGGGATAGCAGAGCAGTATCTTTCTACTGGAATAAGCATGCTTGGGAGAGGAGATTGATTGTAGGTCAACACAACATAGTGCGTGGAAACCTTGTCATTTCATAGAAGGTCTTGGTGCCCCCGTTGCATATAAAGTTGGGATTGATGAAGCAGTTTGTAAAGGCGTTGAACGAAGCAGGTGAATGTTTCCAGTATCTCTCTGAGAAATTTCCTCATATCAGCGAGGCAAAGATGAAAAAGGGAATCTTTGAGGGACCTCGAATAAGAAAATTGCTCAAAAATGAGAAATTTGAGGGGGCAATGGTGGAAAAAGGAAAACAAGCATGGATTGCGTTCAAGAGAGTCATCTATGGATTCCTCGGTATCAAAAAGGAAGAAAACTCCAAACATTTAGTCAAAGACATGCTCACAAAATACCAGAAACTGGGATGCAGAATGAGTACAAAGGTACGCTATTTGGATGACCATCTCGATTTTTCCCCAGAAGGAATCTTAGGGAGCATCAGCGAAGAGCAAGTAGAGCGATTCCACCAAGATATCAAAGATATGGAATCACGATATGAAGGTCGGAGTGGCATGACAATGTTAGCCGATTACTGTTGGTCTTCGAAACGAGACAATCCGAAAGCGATCCACAAGAGGAGATCAATGAAACGTAGCTTCTCCGCTGTGCCTGATGTCTTCCGAGCTGATACGATTTGAGCACATCTCCCCATGCCTCCCCTCATTTGACAATCGGCCCTTCTCAGGGCCACCACGAACCATTTAAAACGTGAGAACCGACCATTCTAGGAACGGATGAGAATAAAAAATGTAGATCCCGTATTCACCCTCTTCGATCTATATCCTTGATGTGGCAGCGTAAAGTTCGAGATCATTGTCTTGCGATTCCGTTCAAGCAACTTTCCATCAAAATCGATCCGTATGGAAAGCACTCCATTGGGAGCATTCTCTTTCCTCTCTTATTACTGGAGGCTTCCATTAAAATTTGTTAGATTTCAAGTTTGCAAGAATTTGTTCAAACACTTTTTCATAAACAATCTCGCATGGAACTCTCGTCATCATTCTTGCAGCAGTCCAATTCGAGAGTCACCGTCAAGAATGAAAACGATTCTATTCCCATCGAATTATGTGATCAACTGTTCACATTATTACACGTGATTACAATATGGAATCAGTTTATCACGTCGATAAGAGAATCAAATGAGGGAAAGAGAAAATCAGAGTCGCGGAAAACCCGAGGGGCGGGGCTCTGAGACTCGTCAGCGCAAGGTACGTGTATTGGGCCCTACCGAGAAGAGAGAAGCGGGACCATAGCACTGTATAGAGAGAATGCGAGAGATGGGGCGAGTCTCGGGGCCTCTTTTGGATTTCTGGTTTTATTCAAGACCATGTATCTCAGACATTTTTTGACCGATTTTGATCAAACCAGACTCATCTCGGAGATCCACTCCCTGTCTGTACACTGGACTCAGCAGAATTCGAGTAGACATTGTGGTTTGCGAGCAAATGATCCCAAAGATGGCAAAATCAGCGTTTTTTTGAACTTTGACATCAATTTCCTCAAAAACGTGACGTGATGGAGCAATTCTGCGAATGGATTTGGATTCAGCGGCTGAGACTGCGTTAGAGACTCCAATCAGTTTCCATGATATATTTTGATGTCGGACAGTGTAGTTCTTCCAAAATTCTAAGAGTCAAAGAATCAAATTCGTGGAAATTTACATAAATTACAAATTTCTCATCTTTCCCAAGGAAACAGAGGATTCTAGGATTCTTCTAGGCTTCACATTTGGGAGATGAAAATAATTTAGGAGTAATTTGCCAATTTCTAACTTTTTCAGAAAAAATGGAGTGTGATCGAAATTTCTTGTGAATTCCATTGGATTGAGGCCATGAGAATGAGTTGTGAGTAATTTTTCCAGATTCTTAGAGAAAGTTTCGGAGAAATTAGACGAATTCGATGGGAAAAATGTCGATTCTATGGATTTTTCAGTTATGGAATGGTGATTCTACAAAAATTCGTAAATCAAAAAGTATCAAAGGTTGGGAGCCGGAAATGGACTGGCTTCTCGAGATAGTGATCCCGAAGAAGTGTAAAGAATCTGGGAGTAAACGGGTCAATGGTGTGGGAGCTTTTGCGAACAAAACACTCATATAACACACATACCCAGACAGACACGGAGGTGCACGGACCTGAATCGATTCACAGAAAATCTATAAAGTTATAGAAAGAATTAGCTCCATCGATGGAAAGATCCAGTCAAGTGGATCAAAAATGCATTGTTTTGGTATGATCTCGACCAAACGGGTGGTAGAGAAATGCAGGAGAAAGAGAGCGCGAAGGGGTCATTTTCGATGTGGCGACTACGAGGCTTTCTCATTTGACATAGCAAAGTCGACCGAGAGATATCAAAAAGTTAACGGAAATTCGAGCAAAAAGTGAGTAAATAACGTACGAATGAAGAATATTGAAATATAACTTCAAGATCACTTCTGCATGAATAGACCACCTCAAGATGATCTCGAGATTAACAGATGACTTCGAGATGACCGAAGATGATAGATGGCATCGAGATAAGCTAGGATCTTGGATGGCAGTGACCCATAAGGTCTGTTCGTGTACTCGGATCCCAACCTCCATATACTTGAGTCCGTCAAGTTGGCAGCCCTGACTTGATTCGACGTTGGCGGCCCTGGACAGGAGGACCCGGACGGATAGGGATCTACCTGCGGCTCGATCTTTGTAATATGCCCCACAAAGATACATTTTTAGGGTGGAGATCCGCAAGACCGTCGAGACCTCATTGCGATATCTGAACATTCTCAGGTATTCTAGCTATAGACAGTGTGGGTTGATTCGTGAAATCGCTCACTGATAATATAGGGATCGAAGTTGAATCTCGAGTCTGTCGCATATAGTTAGTCAGTCCACGCAGAACTGGACGGACATAACCTCATGCACGTGATGTATTAACCCTTTCAGGGGCACATTCAATTGGGCGGGGATTCTCAAAGACTCAAAGCGTTACTTTATGTTTTCGGGGTCGCTGATCACGAATATGAGGTCGAAATTTCAATTTTTCGAAATCCAA
>JAPYYZ010008332.1:0-13030 GCA_030522705.1 Eretmocerus eremicus
TTATTTTCACATGCAATCGCAATCAGCTGGTTGATTTATTGTCACGGCCTCGCCATCGCAACCAAGACGCCTCATTCGGCTAATTTGCTGAATTGAATTATCGCGACGCAACGATAAGGAATACATATGACGAATGATTGTGAAAGGAAGAGTCACGTGAGATTGATCTTGAATCACCCATCTTTACGAGGAACAATGATACTCTTTTCCGTATGATCACGATCTCGAGTTCAAACAGATATAGTGGATGAAACATGTACTAGGAGTCCAAGTTATCCACAAGACTCCTATGAATGAAGGATCAGAAATTCTAAGGGCTCTTCGGACGCACAGACATATTATTAAAGTTTGTCATCATTTTTGAGCATGGAGAAACAATTCATAATAATCCCCGTGGGAATTGGTAGCGTCATTTTTTCAAGACAAAAATGAAAAATTCCTCTTTTTTGAGATCTATAATTTCATCCCAATCACAACGAGCTCTAGAAACATTGTAAAATCTCACTCGCGTGATCCAAAAATGTGCGTAACACTCGCAGCGAGTATTCGCACCTCGCGCCAGACGCTGGGAATATCAAGCGCGAAACGCGATACCCTATCAATATTATCGCTCTCGATCGTTTCGAAATACATCGGGCGCTGCTTCTGCACATGGCAACCGATAACGCGCCGCATCTGCCCGTGTTCACGCATCGAATAGTCGAGCCGTACACTTTATACACGCAAGTATAAAACGAACTACTCATGCTGCGCGCCGCGTGCACTCGTCCAATGTGGGTCGTTGAACCTCCCCCGAACCTAGCCTGCACTCTCGCTCCCGAATGAGAATAGACTAGCTAGTATAGGCCTCCTTATTTTATCAGGCCTTGTCTTTCAATTTACCATCGGCCTCTGCTCCTCTCCAAATCGTGTGATCCGATCGGATCTAGAAATCGCTCGACCGATCCGCGCAATTATTTTCTGCAGATTGCAAATATCTACGCGTTCAGAGCTTGTGTCAGAATCGTTCATCCACCTCCAAAAAAAGGTTATGATTTGGAAAGGGAAGGTAAACTCAAGGCACATCGATCGCCTCAGGTATCGGGACATTTGTGTTGAGGGAGGCGATCGTTCGGTTTACCACGAGCGACAGCGGTGCGATCTCTTCCTCGTTGCATATCTCACAGAAGTGCAACACCACCGCATCTCGCGGTCCAACCGCGAATATTCAATTTCACCGTCTCACGCATGCGGCAATGAGCTCGGTATCTGATGCTCGCCGAGCGCCGTTCCGCACCACGAAGCCGTCCGTTGTGCTTATACGCGGAGAGGCGCGATTCCGTCGTCAAAAGCACCTGAAGGAACGCTGCAGGAGAGCATCTTCCGCCCGATTATCTGAGCATCTTCCGCCCGATTATCTCGGAGAAGCCTCTACTCGAGTTTCGCGGGTCAAGAGGCATAGTTTCGCCAAAGTTTCGAGCGCCAGAAGCCGAAACTATTGAGGAGGGACACTTTGAGCTTGCGCTTCTCCGCAACTTTACCGAGAACTTTACTTCTCTTTCGTGTCCGGTTTGACGCTCTGAGGTAGTTTCATCAGTCTGCTGTTGCCGTGTGTCGCGAAGCGAGCCTCTAGCTACACTCGCCTGTCACATTTCCCGGAATATTTTTACAATTCTGCAGAATTTACTGGAGCAAAGTCGTCGCTTCGACGTAGCAGCTTTTCAGAGCCGGATCAAGTTGTAAATTATCGATGCACCTCGTCAGACGAGATTGACCCTCTGCAAATTTAACCAATACTGCTCTATATTCGAGGCGATGCGTAAACCAGGTCAACCACTGCTTCATTCCAAAAACGGCAACTGACAAATCTCGCGCTCAGGATCCATCCATCCACTCGCGAGCAAACAAATCGCCCGGGCAGAGGATGGAGGAGCTCGCCGAGCGTATAAATCAGTCCGTGGGATAAAAAGAAACAGAGAGCTATCTCACCGGTCCAGCTTTCCTCGATTTTTCCGCGTCTCTCGGGCTTACGGCCCGCAGCAACTCCCGAGGAAAAGTTCTTCGTGGCTCGCGTAGATATTACCACCTGGTACGCAGCCTTGCGTATAAATTTTCTCAAACGCACGCGATTACTGGCTCGCTCGCGCGTCGACAGCTCTCGAGTTTTTTGACTCTTTCATATCTGGTTGATTTCTCCGTGAATGTAGGACTTTCTGGACAAGGATGCCTACATAGGAGCAGACTGGGGCTCCAAACATTTCAAACGCTTTTTCCTACATGTATTGAATGTAGATCTTCGAGAATCTCATTTACACAAATTTTCCAAACCCTTTGTATTATGCAGATGGGAATATCTCTCAAGAATAAAATTAGCCGATTTTCTATGCCGTAAGCCGGCCCTCCTCTCAAAATAAAGTGAATAAGTAGCTGTGGGTTGTTTGAGATGGGAGCAAAATGATAGGCGAAAACGACTCATCCCGTCCCAAGTTCGCCAAGGATTTATGGTTTTCCCCATCTCCCTACTGCAATATAATGCCTGTAACAGATGAATGTAACCGCAGTATTGAGCCCCAAATTTTAGAAAATGAGAAATTAGTTTTGTCCGCCTCAGACTCACCTTTCACGAATTCCCACCAACAGTCCTACAGTCACGGCGGAATCACTCATTCGTGAGAAACGTGCCAAGCGGTAGATGCCGTGAACCCTCCCTTGCGTGCCCTATACTGAGTGCGTTGGAAATGAAAGAAGGAAGAAAAAAAATTTAGAGCGGAGGGAAGAGTCAGGCAATAAAAAGCAGAGTGAGAGTGAACCAGTGATTCATCCTAGGTGATAGGAGAGCAACAAGTCACAGAACCATGGGCTCGCTGTTTTCAAATAGGCCTGTGAGGCCATTAGAGTGCTCGAATGCTTTTTTACAATGCAAAAGTAGCTTGTGATCACCAAGAATCGATGCAATTTTTCCACAGCCCATATTCTTTCATTTGCGGGTGTGAATTGTTCAAGTCAATAAGAAGCACTACGTGAATTACACTGTGTCTCTTTTTCAATATTGATAGATTGAAGAAAAAGAAATCTACATCTTTCAAAAACCGTGGCAAATTTTTTTCAAAAATTAGTTTAGATAAGCCTCAGGCGCAATTAGATAGAAATTGGGAAGTCTTGTGCTTTCACTAAGCCACAAAGCCAATTCCTGCTCATCTTCCTTCGGTACGATTTTCCAGCATCGCTATAGAAGATCGACTCCTCGGGCCGTGTGAGCGCTCTGCGATCGTCGTTTGCTTTTTGCTTGCGGCTCATAATACTCATACACGCATGTATGCATACATAAGCTGTCTCGGCAAACGACGCCGTTGTTTAATCATTCGTGCTCCTGATTAGGAGTCCGATCGTTGACGCGTGCGCAATCATTTGCCAACGCCGCGCACAGCTCACCGCGAGTGTCAGCGCTCGCACGACTTGTACGGACTGGCTCGTCACGAATACAATTGAACGGGCGAATTCACGTTTTTTTTTCGCCTAGCAATGATCTAATTCATACTAATACTTACTCACAATCGAAGGAGAATTCCAATGAGCCACTTGGGGTGGGAGAAAGAATCGTCGAGAAGTTGCGTCCTTTATGGGAGAAATTTTCAGACCCCCTCCCATTTATACTTTAATTTTCTGCTTCAGATGTAATTTTTTCTATAGAGAATCCACTGAAAGGAAATCATTCCAAGCCGAATCACAGGGAAATGATTTTGAAGAGTCAGACAGAGTGGTAGTCAATAATATGTCTGAGCGGGGAAAATTCTCGCTTATTACCACGAAACGAAATCGCACTGGCATTGATTCATTCGATTTTACCATTTATTCTTGAATTCAGAGCACGTTGTAAATTTATTTTCCTCGCTAAGCAACTGCACTTTCTCTTTCTTTCTCTCTCTCTCTCTCAAAGCTTGATATTTCATCATAGCCGTCGTGCCCCGCCACTAGCGTTTGAAACTTTCGTTGAAGACGGGATTCCCAGCTAATTTTTTTGGTTTCTTTCTTTTTGGTTGACCCGAGTCGTGGCAGAACATGCACAACACACAGCGAGACGGCGCCCTAAAATTCGTGGGCGTGAGCAAGATGTGGAGCTGCACGCGGATTTTGCCGCACCTTATATCCAAGTCTCGCAGAGACGCAGAAAAAGTCAAGGGCTGAACCGCAGCAGCGATTCATCACTTTTTCGGATTCCAGCCCAGCACACGTGCTCCAGACTACTCTAGAGTTGAGCTGCATTCATCATTCACTTTGATCGATTGACCGGTTTGGGCTGCCCGTCGCTATGACAATATTTCAAAAATTAGAAGCACGTAAAAATACGGACAAACCTGATGAGCGCGATCCATGTCTCATCGCAGAAATCAACTTGCATTTAATCGCTGGTGGAAGCAATATTGTAAGAAAATTATATCCGAGCAACATTTTTTTAAGTGAAACTTGGCGTTGAAACCATCGATTACAAAAAGTGAATGATCTTTTGTCAAAGAGTAGAGTATGAACATTGCATCTGATTTTGATCTAGTAATAGAAACCAGTCGAGTTTAATTTGAGGCTATATTATTAGCAATGTGCGTATCTGACGACGTGATTTTTCGTCATTATGTTCTCGAATGTGAAAATTTGGATTATGTCGGTCGGCCGAGTTAGTGGTCTACAGAGAATCTACTTCAAAGATTGATCTTTAGCGATGTCATGGCGGTGTACGAATATTCCCTCGAATATTCCTGAGGACTGATAACTCACTTCTGAATAGGTTTTCACGCAATTTCCCAGAGTAGATTTATCGGCATCTCTATTTAATATTTTGAGGTTAGACATTCAAGAATGGAGACCAAGAGGTACAGCAACTGAAAATTCTAATCAAAGCCAAGGCAATACATTTTCTCCACCAAAAATCGTTCTTGATGCAATAATGAATGAAATCTGCCGCTAGAATGTGGTTTTGTCGCCCAAACAAAAAGTCTATAGATTATTCGAATCAAATATTCTAAGGATACTATAGATCGCCGTGTAGAATGTTTCACAAGAAAATTTGAGGAGACAATGCGCAAAAGAATGTCTCGCGAATTTTTTCCTCGCATTCAAGCTCTTCAAAGACACCTGCCCTCTCCGACCTCTCTTTCTTCTCTTTCCCTCGCTCATTTTTTTTCAAAGTGCACATTACCCGAAACTTCTTGCACGCACTCGCGCACGCTCCCGGTCTGCAGCTTACACATACTCATCGTCGCCATCACGCAAGTGTACTTTGGCTCTTGCCAGAGTCATTCACAGGCAGCTCGCGAGCAATAAACACTTCGTAAAACCGCAAAAAGTTTGTCCGTAATCATTTCTGTACTCTCGGCTCTCGCTTCGCACGTCCGATTCTTCTCAGCTGCTTCTGCTGCCGCTGCAGTCGGTCGCGGCTCGGGTAATCCGAAAGCATACCGCGCAAATCCATTTACATGACTCTTGGAGGAGCTGCGAAAATCTAGCAGAGATTCGCGCATGACTACTTTTCCCTCTGCACTCGTGTTCGCCGAGGCACGCAATTTGCCGAATCAAATTTACAGAAGTGTAGCGCAAATTGGTCTTGAGCGATGCGCAGCAGCCCTAGAGGCTCATATACATGCGCATGCGAATCGGACGCGTAATTTGCATGTGTGCGAGTGCGAAAATTCCGATGGTCGGTGTATCAAGGAATGCAGGAGGGGAAGGAGTATCGCTGCAAGATCGTGACGAGCGTGACGAGAGATGGGCCGAGACAGAGTCTGTGATTACGCAGCGAGCTTGTTTGTTTTGACGGTGTGATACAGATGCCGGAGGCGTCGACTGCAAATTTTATTGAGACGCGGCCGTCGGCTTCGTACGTCGCAAAAAGATACTTGCCCCAGTTGAATCTTTCATCGCCTCATACATCTCTGCAAATTTCTTACTCGAGGCTTTATACAAGAAACTCTGTACTCGCGTATGAATGAGAGAAAGTATGGCCGTGACTGAGATCACTCGGAAGCACTGATTTTCTCGCCTCTCCTGACAGAGCTGCTGATCCCTCAACAAATTCCTCCGAGTTATTTTCATTCTGTCATCGCATCGCATTATACGGATTGATACAAGGCAGGAAATTCATTGTCATACGCTCGATCTACAAGAATCCATGTGACCAGGAGCTATTGGCAATTTCGAATCTGATATCAGGAAACGTATGGAATCTTATACGCAGGTGGAAATCGCTCGATTGCAATCACGAGACGAGATAAGTCTCAAGGATCTCGCTCGAAAACGAATTCTCAGCTCGGATATCCAGGAAGCACAGCAGCTCGTCCGAACGAATACGAATTCGATACACGATTGTGATGTGAAACGATGGGAGCGGGAGAATAACTTGAGACCGTCATTGAGATCGAAGACGCCCTTGAGCACAGTTTTCCGCCTCGAGGAAAATTCGCACTCGAAATGGATTCTCGCGATACTCCGGCGTGTGCCATAGCGATAGCGAGGCCATTTATCTCCGACATCACATCTCGTGAGCGAACGACGTTTAATATTTCTCGAGCTCGCACGCGAGATCGTGCCTTTGCCGACTCTCCTGCGTACGAATTTCTGAAAAGAGAAGAAAACCTCAAATAAGACCAACTAAGATGAGGGGTGATCAGCGGTTAGAAGCACGTGAATTGGGTTTCGGTGATGGATTGAATTCTTTTTCTTGAACTCCGAGATATTCGAGGCATTCATACCTTTAATGTTATTCGCCGTACTCGAATTGGAGAGCAGAGACTCGCACAGACGGTCGTTATTGAGAGAGCGTATCTGGATTCTGGGTAACGTTCACTGTATAAGCATACCGAATTCTTGCCAATTCAATCGCTCACCCTCCTGCATCCGGAGGAATGCGAGCGAGGAGCGAACTTTATAAATAAAACACCCAAGGCAGTGTCGGAAATGTGCGAGGAAAGGCTTCGAGTCAGCAAGTCGATTCAAAAAGAGAGTGAATACCAATTGAGGAGTGACACACTCTTTCAAGTCGTAGTCGCAACTTTGAATTTTAGTTCAATCGACATCGAGTGCCAAATTGAGCCATTTAATCCAGCTTCTATTTGGTTTTCTTGGGCGATGGGTTCAAAAGTATTTCCAAGTGATACTTTGTTTTACTGCAATTTTTATTAATCTTGAACGGAACAGTTGAGAGTGTATGTGATCATGATTTTGTATGACAATCGATCAAAGCTAGGAAAAATCCGATAAAGAGATCTTATAATAGATTTCCACTTGGATTCTCTATAATAATTCAATCATTCATGATATTTCTTTATGGCAAAGGAGTTCATGTTAATGACGTCAAATCTCGCTTTCACCTAAATAAAGTACGATTCTGATGAACATCTTTTCATCACGCCATAGTTCTTTTTTACCATTGCTATACAGACGCTATAGATTTGAAATTTTGGATGCTAATTAAAAATCATGATGTAGCATGACGAAAAACGCTGTATGTACTAGGCTGTCGTGACTCAATTTTTCCATCCAGTCATCAGACGATACCAATCACTCTCCCGTACTCTTCGACAACCTGATTCCGTAATAGGGACATACCTAACTCAACACTGTCGTAGGCTAATGACGAAATGAATAATGTTCCAATGTGTAATATTCTCAAACATCACTAGAGAAATGCATCACAATGAATCGGTACATGACCGTTCGTGAGATGCAGAGTGACAAATCACAATTCTTTCAGAGTAAGATTGAGCAATCCAAGATTCCATTCTCCTCCTATTCAATTTTTCAATATGGTCCCAATTTGAATGTTTATGAATCGAAAATTTGTTTACTCAATAGAACCAGCTTTGTACGACTTTCTGCCCCCTGCAAAGCATCTCGGCAAATTCCTAGTTATAAAAATGATACGTTTCACAGAGTCTTCTCTCTACGAGAAGCATAATAATAGATAATAGGCCGTGTCATTATCTCGTGCAAGTTGAGTCACAGGAAAAACAAATGTAACACGTTTCGTTGTGTACGTGGTTGTTGAATCAGCTACGTCCCAATTCACATTCAGAGAGAAATGCAACAAAGAATCATTTTAGTTCTCTAGAACAAAAATGCAGCTCAAGTATTGACCATGCGCAAATACGATCTCTGTATCATAAGTCAGCACGTGGCGATCGAACCCGCAGAAATCGGGTCACAAAACTGTCTCAAACTCGCAAGTACTAGAACGTTCGTCAACTCTGCTCGCAAACGCATCACGACTCGGTGAAGGAAACTCGAGCCGAGCTCGCGATCCGCACCACGCGACCCTGAGTGACGTGTATAAGGTGCGTCGCGTCGCCTTCAGGGATCCTCCGGCCGCCAAGCCCGTCATCCATTCGACTTCTTGCGCTCAAGTGCATGCACCGAGAGAGCAAGACGCGCACGCAATCCCGAGACACGTGCATTACGTACACGAGCGCGCCAAAGGGCCGCGTCGACTCGTTTTTGCGCTCTCCCTCGATGGTTCGGTAGCCGATGTTGGTTCGTTCGCCGAGTGTTTTGCTTCTCGACCCTTCTTGTTTCTCCATTTGTCGGCCACTCTCTCGATATGCGGATGAAGCTCCATTTAGCTCGCAACGCCCTCCACGGGATGCTCTCGGGGATTCGAAAAAGTTGCGCGCTCTCAACGCGATATCGCCGAGCGCTCGGATGCGCTCTCGAACCGTACGACGAGGTATACACTCCTCTGGTAGAGATTAATGGACCGACAGCGTTGGCGAGAATCTGGGCGCTCATTTGTTTGCTTATCAAAAGCATGCTCTCGGTGAAACGAGGCGAAATCTTTTCTCGTGCGAGGATTTTGGTCCGTTTCGAATAAGATTACGCGAGATTAATTGGGAGGTTAAGATTCTTCCTCTGGCTCGTGTGATTGATGATTCCAATCTCTTGGTCAGTCTCCTTTTCCAAACACAGAACCACAAGCGAATGCAGTTGGGCAATTCCGAACCAAAATCAAGCAATAAGGCCATTTTGAGTTGTGAAAAATCAAACTGCTTTTTGGCAGGTGGAAGAGTCTGATAGTGAGCAATCATCTTTTTTTTAGGAATTTTGAAATAAATTTTCGACTAGGTTACCATTGAGTTTGCAATCTAATAGTGACTTATTTGATTTTTCACAAGTCAACGTGACTTTTACTTCGCTGCGAATCCAATCCGCCCAACTGAATAATCACAAAAGACCGGATCTAAAAATTTGATGATGAAACGCTTCACGCGATTCCCGTATTTGGAATTAATTTCCATCACTGACAATGAACCGAGACGTTCGTCGATCGCGAAGTTGCTCAACGTATCCGAGCGTTTCCCATCGCGGGATGCAATCAGTCGTCACCGAATCCCGTCCTCTGCATCTCCCGTCGCATTCACCAAGTTCAATGGGCGACATTCTCAACTAAGATTCCTCTGTGTAATTCCAGGACGTGGATCTGTCGGAGGGCATGATACCGGAGGACGCGATGGAAGTGGAGGTATCCCGCTGCCACGAGCTTCGGATTCAGGCGGGCGCCTTCACGGGCGGGCCTCAGCTCAAGCGCGTGCACGTATCCGGCATCACGACCCTCGTGGCGAATCGTCAGGCATTCCAGAACCTCAGCGCTCCGAATCCGCTGCTCGAGGTGTCCGAGTGCCAGCGCGTCATCCTCGAGAGCCACGCCTTCAAGAACAGCAAGGGACCGCTGAGCGTCGCGATATCGCGCTGCAGGCACGTAACCATAAAGCCAAACGCCTTCTCCTGGCTGCTGCAGATCACCCTCAAGGAGGTCTTCAATCTCGAGCTATCGAGCAACGCCTTCAAGTTCGAGAATCCCCAGCACGGACGACACGGGCCAGCCACCAAGGTGAGATTGACACTACTTCTCTGATCTCGCTTCTGTATTGAACGGAGACGTGAATTCTGGGTTTCCATGCACGCGTCTTTTCTTTTCGGATGTGTAACATTAGAATGGACGAAGAAATGAGCAATCTTGAGAGTTGCGATCGCCCCTGTACTCACTTATATAAAAAAAAAAACTCGAAAAAACCCCGTTAACCCCTAAAAAGAATCGTTTACAAAGAGTGGCGGTGAAGCCTGCACGACTGAAATTGCTCTTAGAATCAATTGAGTTCTTGAGCAGTAACATCTTCTAGCAAGTAGAATTTTACATTCTCTGTATCAAAATTGAAGCCATTTTTCTGTTATCACGAATAAACTCACGATTCCGCTAATAAACGTTCTAAAATTTCTAATGTACTTGAGAGCTATCGTGAATGTTTTCACATCTCCTCCCGAATCTAGCAATATTATTCCGAGCAAAATAGACTATACCAAGAGAGCTCACTATAAGGATTTTGTTCTCCACAGATTGTGTTCCAAAGTATCAAAATATCGGAGTTACCGACAGCAGCATTCCCTTCAACCGCAGCAGAGATACGGATGGACAATGTTCGGGCAGACATTATCAAGAAGGATGCTTTCAGCGCAATGAATATATTGAGCGTGATAATCAGCAACGCAACAATCGGTGAAATCGAGACCGGAGCATTTAGCGATAGAACGCTAATACATGGATTAGAATTTGTCGATGTGAGGCTGGATACAATAAGAACCGGGGCCTTCCGAGCCGGAGCCAACAATTTAACCATTCAGTATTCCAGGTGGGATATATAAAGAATTTTTAATGATAGCTCGGAAAACGAAAAAAATGTGTCATTCAAGCTACTTTGCATCCATATTTCTCATCCAAATCTCTCTACCGCAATCACTTCTCCCTTCTTAGTTCCCCAGAAGATAAAAGCTAAATCTTATCAGTTCAATTTTACTTCACAGGTTGACAGACGTGGAAACAGGAGCCATAGACATTACAGTCGCAACGGCCACCTTCAACAACAACCAATTCGAGAGACTCCGGCCGAAATCCATAATCTTACACCAATGGAATCGCGTGACGGTTGACAACAACTCGTTCAAGCACATAGAGGCCGACGCCATCAGTGCCATTACAGAGGACATTGCCAAATCGCCTAACCTGGAATTCTCTTTCTCGGGGAATCAAATTGAAGATGCCAAACCCAACTCGCTGAGCTTCATCGAGGTCTCCCAGAGCGTTGCATCAGCGCGAGTCGGCAGCAACTACTTCAAGGAAACCTGTCACTGTTACCTCGAGTCATGGGTGAGGGAGCGCGTCGGTAGCAACGGCTCGGTAACATGGATAATGGACTCCAGCTACTGCATGGTGTACGAATTCCTGCGCGACTGTTTCAAACTCCCAAAAGGCTACCTGGGGATGCGAAATTACACGCAGACCATCTGCTCCAAGGCCCACGATAACATCAACTGCTCCAATAAGCCAGGCAGGCCCGACACCAGCGCGAGTCCCCCTAGCGTTGGTCCGCATCATTACCCGAGAGAGAAGAACTTTTTCGACATAGAGATGAGCGATCTGGAGCAACTGGAGCGCGAGAAGCGCATCATCATACTCGTCTGCATGGGAGCTGTTTTGACCTTGCTCGCCGTGATACTGACCTCTGGGGTCTTGTACATGCGGCGTCGTGGAGTCTGTCCAAAACTCACGTCTGGGTCGCTCAACATAACAGACTCTTGGTTCTCGCCAAACAGCGGCATGACTGCGGCAACTTCGGCCAGGTCCATATCCAGGTTGAGCGTTGCTGAGTATGCTGGACTTCAACCCGAGACCAGGATTCTGGACATAGAGACTCACCAAGACGCCAGCGAGGATGACGAAGGAGCGGCCGAGGCTGGCAACGGTTACGCTTTCGTGGAGAACAAAGCGACGCAAACGCTACCGGAGGAACTGACGGAGGAGTATCTGAAGGAGTTGAAAGACAAACTCAACGATCCAGAGAACTACAGCCATGCCAAAGACATGATTGAGCACCTCTACGATCTCATCAAGGTAGAAGAAAGCTGCAACAATAACAACGCCGACAGAAGTGCATCTAACGATGCCAACGCTTACGCCATGATTAGACCAAAGAGGGCCAGGATAGGTCCACGACAACCGTCCGTCGACATGGGTACCAGAGCTCCCTCTCTGGATAAGCTTCTACCGACTTTGGCACGTCCTTACAGGCCACAGATCACAGAGTATGCAGAACCCAGGGATCGACGGATAGTCGACCAGAACCATGTGTACGATGAGTTACCAGGAGACGAAACTGTACCCAGTACGAGCAGGCTGACCCAACCGGTTCTGGCGACGCTTGCCAGTAGGGCGCAGCAGCCTCTTCCGCCAAATTTTGTTAACGGTCAAGCCAATCAAACGGAGAATTCTCATGTGCAATACGCGATGGAGCTAAGTGGCAATGGATTCTGTGAAAATTCGCAGAGACTGGAGGATTCCCTCAAAGAAAACGAGAGGCGACGAAGGAATTTCTTCAGAACGATAGGTGATACTCTGAAAGGTCCGAAAAAGGTACACAACAGCAGGCCAAGTTCGTTGCTGGGTGAATACTCGGAACCTTGTGAGGACACAACGCATTTATACGCTGAGCTGCCAGATCCAAAATTGCCACCAAACTCCTCTACATCGCCGAGTAAGATGGCCAACCGACCACTGCCTACAAAGCCATCGGATTATCAAAGCAAGTCTCCCCCGAAACCATAGCATAGGTCTGTCCTCTTCAGGATATCCATGTCTCTGGGGGAGGCTATTCCTCCATGTTGCAAATACAAATAAGTGACACCTTAGGCTGACATTCAAGCCGTGTGGATTTCGGAAGAACTGAAGACTCTTAGCTGTGGTGAATGTTTGCATTGAAGTGAAGTGAAACGAACATCCACCTTAATCATCAATATACGCGTTCAAGAAACATGGACTCACAGTATTGATATTCTAGTGAAATTCCAGTGATGTTCTTTCTCCTTGTCAAACGTTTGTTATGAGCTCTGATGTTAAGTGTCAGCTTGAGGTGTCTGGGTTATCAACCTGTTCACCTATCTGTGATATCACATCGTCGACTGACTTTGTTAAATCCAAAATGAGTGGGATTCGAAGGTTCTCCACGTTTTGAGTGGAGAA
>JAPYYZ010008333.1:0-11511 GCA_030522705.1 Eretmocerus eremicus
TCTCTCTCTCTCTCTCTCTCTCTCTCTCTCTCTCTCTCTCTCTCTCTCTCTCTCTCTCTCTCTCTCTCTCTCTCTCTCTCTCTCTCTCTCTCTCTCTTAGCATGTCCGGTTTGCCATCTCCGTCTTCTTCGCCTCATCTCCTTTGCAGCTTCCTCTCCATCATTGGTTGCGTTGCTGGCGTTGCAGCTCTCGCTCGTTCTCCCCCCTCTTGTTGATTGCGAGCTAGACAAGCTCGACGACTTGGCACCAATCGTCCTCGCTCCGCAGCATGATATCCACGATGTTCTTCGGACTCAAGGATTGCCCAAGTCGACCCTCCAGATCTGCCCTTTCCGTTTTCGTGTCCGGACACTCAAAGAGCGCGTGTTCTGCGTTGTCCCAAGAAACATCGCTAATTTGACACGATGACACGTTCCTCTCCTTGCATCGGTAGAGATACTCGCCGAAGCAACCATGGTCGCTGAATGCCGAGGTCAGCCAGTAATCGAGCTCTCCGTGAGCTCGCTCGACCCATTCCTCGATCTCGGAGATGAGCCGGTAGGTCCACCCTCCGTCGGCATTCGGAGCATCCTATCCCGCCTGCTACCCGGTCAAGGTTTGCTCCTTTCCCTGGTTGCGTATCATCTCCTCATGTGCCGGCGTCACTCGGTCGACCACTGTCTCCAGGTGCTCTACGGCTCTCTAAGTTCTCCAAGACTCTTTTGTCCACTAGAAGACGGATTGGGGCGTCTTTGCGAGGACGCATGTCGCGTCCCGGGACAGTGTCCTGTACTGATGGGTAGCCACTTATCGCTCTCATCGCTGCTCTTCCTTGTACGTGTGTCATCCGCTTGTCGATCCCGATTCCGCGGGCGAATTGCCCCCATATAGGTGAACCACATAGCATCACGGAGGAATTCACGTTGTTCAGGAGTTCTCCTTTTGACGGTTTCGGCCATTCAATGTTGAGCACCGCTCAAGGTACTTGACTACTCACTTCTGCGGGACTTCTTTTCCAATGATGAGGAAAACTGGCGGCTCACACTCTCTGAAGGCTCTTCGTTTCGTCACGGCAACCACTTCGCACTTGGGTTCAGCAAGTACCAGACTCCTGCCAACCATCCACGTTACCCCGAGTTCCAGGCATTCATTCGCCACGTCCTGGAGTTTGATAGGGTCCTAGGCTACCACTACATGGGCAACGTCATTTGCGTATCCGACAAACTGGGGATCAGCAGCGGTCTCGACTCTACGACAAGCTTCAAAGCCTCGTTCGGGATTCCGTCCAGCCCTGGTGCCTTGCCATTTTTCAATCTCCTTGCTGCTAGCCGGAGTTCAGCCTCATCAAATGGCGAGATCGTCTCCGCCACTGGATCCGAGAAAGTGATTCAAGTCCCCCCCTTCGGGGACAGCGCGTCGACAATTTCGAGGAGAGTAGCCCTATCTGTCGGCGCCAAGAGGCCGAGCTGCGAGCGCAGCTTGCTCATCACTACTCTGTAGGGAGTGCCCCACGGGTCATCGTTGACCATATCGCAGAGCACTCGCCAGCATCTTTGTTTGATTTTCAAAATCGCCTATGAGAGCTCCCTTCCCGCTTGCCTGTGGATTTCTGCGTCAGCATTGGCTGTGTAACGCCTCTCCCCCCTTGAGCGTTGCGCGTGGCTGCACTTCGAGTTCGCGTCTTCCCTCAGTTCCGCGATTTTCAAGGTCTACCAGTATGCTTGTTGGCGCCTCCCTCTGGGTCGTCTCCTGCGAGGCGCGGATACGTCCCAGGCTGCAGTGATCATCCTCGTGACTGCGCCAACCGCCTCACTCGGGTTGGCATCCTCTCCCAAAGTACTTGAAGGCTCAAGGATTGCCTCCTCAAACTTTTCGCTATCCATTTCTTTCACTTCCCAGCCCGTGAGGGGTGGGGCCCGTACCTCTGAGCTGATTTCTCCGAGGGTCGATTGGATATGCTGATGATTGCTGAGTGTCTCCGTGTCGAGCAGGTGACTTGGAGTTGAAGTCTCGAGCGACAATTGCAGGCCCCGAGCATTGTCTCATGCTATCTTCAAAGGCATCCAGTTCACGGGTGAAAATCTCCATGGGGCCGTTGGGCGAGTGATAGCAGCTATAAATAGCTACGCCGTCAACGACTCTCTTTGCGGAGCCATGTCCGCTCTCGAGTGGTGCAGTCTCCCGTAGATTCTTGTTCAGTATCTGGACGACTGCTCTCCGGCTAGAGTCATAAGTTGCCTCCGCAAAGTCTGAGTTCACTTGCGGCTCGGGGATGAAGAGCACATCGATGTTCTTCTTTGCTGCGTCGGACACTGGAAGGTCGTACGCACGTCCGCTCCTGTTCAGGTTCACGTGAAGGAAGCTAGCCATTACTACCTCTCTTTCTCCGGGAGGTAAGTCTCCTTCGGTTTCTAGTTTGCTGGGAGGCAACGCAGCCAGCAACCCCAGAAACGTGGTCGGAAGCTACCTCCAGCTTTTGGCACAGTATGCACCTGGGTAGCCTGGTGCATGTTGCTGCGAGGTGCCCTTCTTTGCTGCACTCCAAGCAGAGCTTTCGCTTCCCCTCAAGTTTGCAGTTGGCTGCGACGTGCTTGTAACCAAGACAGTTGAAGCATCGCAGTACTGCGATCCGTTCTTGGCCTCGGGCATCCACCCACCCGCTTCTGACTCCGCCGCTTTGCAGCAATAGCTTGGCTGCCAGCGCCGGTAGCACGACAACAGCGAGTTGCATTCCCCTGTAGGCCGGACGTAAGGCTCTTACTTCAACTTCCCCGCCATTGCCATCGGGGAAGGCGTCTCTGACAGCCTTTGCTACTTCCTCCTTGGTGGTCTCGAGGTCGATATCCCGGATGTCGAGTGCCAAGGTCTGGTGTAGCTCTCGAAACGTCGCTCCATCGCCGAGAGCAGCCGCTATTTTGTCCCTGACTTCAGTTAACTTATTCTCTTCCTGAAGTTCAATGAGCAGTTCGCCAGATCTCGTCTCCCTCACCTCATTGAAGTTGCCGGCAGCGCAATTGCTATCAACCTTGGCCTTTATTGCCTTCAGAGTTTCCGCGTATGTTGCGGTGACCGTGTTAACAATGATTGCGTCGGGTCGTGGCCTGGCCTTGACGGCCTTCTTCTTTTCCTTCGGTGGTTCCTTCTTCTTGCTCCACTCGCGTTTCCGGTGAGTTTCCTTCTCCATTCTGCTGTCGGCTGTTGGCGCAACACTCACGCTACTCCTTCCCAAAGAGGACGTCACTGGTTGCGAATTTGGCGTGAAGAAGGCGAGTGTGTGCTGATCCATCCTTTCCGCTCGTATTCGGAGGTCTTTCCTCCTCAATTTTCCTTTCTCTATTCCGCTCGCTGACGGTGGAGAGATCTCCTTTCTTCTCGTGCTTCCTCGAGGTGTGTGATCACTTGCCGATGGCTCAACAGTTACCGCACTGAGAAGTAAGTGAGCCGAGGTGTGACTGATCGCTTGAGGTGGTGAGCCCCTGTGACTCACAGCGGACCTCAGTTGAGCGCCGAATTCTCTCCGCAGGGTCTCGCTCTGCCTCTTGACGCCCATCAGCCTCTCGACAGTGAGCATCAGCTCGGACAGCTCCTTTCTGACTGCCATAGGTGTGTTGTCCAAGGATTTGATCCCTCCCCATTTCTCTATCACCTCACCTCCGAGTGAGCGACTGTGGTTGTTGCTGTTGGACGCAACCTTCCCTGCTCGCTGTCCGCAAGCCTCACTTCGATCACCGGTTTGCTGCTTGGCCGGTGTGGGTTAGGCGAAACGCCCAGTTGGCAGTGTCGTTCTGGTAACGTCTCTCTGAATATCTGAGTCTGCCATTTTTTGCCTTTCCTTCTGTTCCTTAGTGTACGTGTTTGTGTCGGTAGTCACGGTCACTCCCGCGAACCAGCGCGGGATTTCTCTTCCTGGATCCTCCTCCTCGCTGACAGTGCCTACAGTCCAGTGGCCTTAGTAGCGCCAACCCCCCCTACTACAGCATGGTCTGATCCGGTCACCAGCCGGCACTACTGCAGAAGCGGTATTTCGGGGTTTTCCCCATATCGTTTTGTGGAAGGAGCCACCACATCGTGGTTAGCGCGGGTTTGGTATCCCTCAACTACCGACGGCTTAGGAAGGCACTGATTTTGCCTACGGTACCCTCCAGAGAGGACACGGACGCAGTGATGAGAGAATCCCCTCGAGGGACCGTAGAACTGACGGCTAAAGTAGTGTGCGGTGTGTGTGGAGTCAGTGTGCTGTGCAGCAGTCCCATCCCCGGGTCATCCCGGAGTGGGAGTAACTGTATAGGTGGGATGCGGACCCTGGGGGACAAGTGCCCGCGGAGCCCCCGTGTATCGTCACCTTAGTGGGCGAGAGCCTGCATCGACAGGCCGCCACGTCTGAACCTTGTGGTTGTAACTTTCAGTGGTTATCAGCGGTAGAGATACCCAACTCTGGGTCACGGCGTCTCACCTTCTCTCTTATGAAGGTGACTCCGGGATGCTCCATGGAATATCACTGCTACAGATGGGTAGTGTTTCGTGAATTGGTTAATGTGCTTCTTCGTTCAAAGCCCCCTTACCACGACAAGGTCATGCACACCGTAAAAGAGGTGTAGTGCTCCAACCCGATTTGGCTGCCAACACGGACACACCTAGTATATTCAATGAGTACCCCGCTATAGAGTCAACAGTATTGTATACAAACAATACTGTCCAAATTTTCCTGTTCGACGAGGTTGTATCCAAAATCTTTTAGCGGAAGAGCAATTATCCAATATCATCTCATTGAAAAAATATCGAAGAGGAGTATCCAAGGATTCCTTTTTAGAACGGAACTATCTTGAATCGTCTGGTGGGGAATGAAGAATTCAAAATTGTTTGCTCGGAGAAGTTCTCCTACAATCATAAATTCTCGGATAGTCCTTCTTCTGGTAGACGGTTTTGAATATTTCCTTCCTGAACACAAAGCTTTGCATAATTTCTTCGACTCTCACTCTCAGTCATTGATAACATTCCTTGAATGAAGATCTCTGCCACATCTACGGCAAGGACCTACCGAAAATCTTTATTCGCTCATCTTCTCCAGCAGCCTATGTTCCGGGAGACAACGCAATCAAACCTAACCTTCCTTAGACGGTTTCACCTTCTCAGGCGCGTAATTGCTTCGCACACCTATTCAGTTACGCATCCACCACCGGTGATTATTTTCAGCTCTAGATGTTCTTGATTCGATTCCTTTGAGAAACGTGTGCGATAATGATCGTCAAATTTAAGTCAAACATTGGTGTTTAGGATTAACTCTGAGTGAATAGCAAGAATGTTGAAGAAAGTGACATTTCGTGATGAAGCCACTTCAAACCTCTCGCGCGCTGCTGATCTTAAAAATGCAACAACTCGCCCAAAATCTAGTGATAGAGGCAATGAAATTCCAAGTTTGAGCTACGATAAGTGCGTAGCGTAGTATTGCGAAGAACGATGCAGAGATAGCGATAATGTGTATCAAGGTATGAACCGTGGATTGTTCATACTCACTGGAATACCCGCTTCGCCAGAATCCCCTTTTTTGCCTTTCTTGCCACGTTTTCCAATGGGTCCGGGACTTCCGGGTGGACCTAAAATAATAACACGTTTGATCAGTCAGGAGGATTCCATCGCGTTGTCAGTGGAGTTCAGGATACAATCACTATCTGGGAGGACTATTGCTGTGAATCTTGGAACTGGGATAGAAAGAAGACGGACCACAGTGGGCCTGCTTCTGACTCCTCTCCTAGATTGAGGGACCTCATGAGACTCCACCCAAAAATGCAGCTTGTAGAATAAGAGGATCTCGCAATGTGTGTGACATTGATCACCAGTCAGTACATAGGAAACTTTCGAGAGTCTAACTGAGGGATTTTGCGGGGGTGTCAGAAAAGTAGGGTTTGGATTATTACTGAATCAGATATTGAATATTTGGAGATATATATTGCCAAGATGTGTACAATGGGGATCGAAATTAGTAATTGGAATGGATGAACTGGTAGAATGATTGGAGCGGCTGGCTGAATAGATCGGATTGTTTATGTTCTACATAGAGGACGTCCACGCCAAATTCAAATGGTTTCTGCACGACATTTTTTTTCGCCTCGCAAAATCTTTTAATCGGTTAGATATATTGAAACATTATTTTAGCAATTCTTATTGGGCCGAAAAAAATTTTTTCGCCTCGGCTGGGCGTGGATAATTGATTTTACTGAAAAACCCAAAAATCAAACTTTGTGTTAGTATTTTGCTCATAATTCTTTTCCTCCTCAACCGATTCCAATTTTCCAAAGAGTATCTAAAAGGTAATCAAAACACCTATCATTCACGTGGTCTGAATGAGTTCTTCAAACCCCTCACATGGTATCAGAGTCTAAACTACACGGAAATAATGTTTTGCAAAGTAATTTTCTTGACCACCCTTCAAAAAATAAAAAAAAAAATTTTTTCCAATTTGTCAGTTAGGAATCTGACCTTAAAAGGATTTTCAGCCATTTTTTGGGAGTTTCAAGCTCGTGGCATGCGTTTTAGTGCGATTCCAGAGTCAAAAAATGGCGAAATCGCGTTTTTCCCCCTTAAATCCCCCTATAACAAACATATCACCTACTTGAATGTGTTTTTTGAGTCATTTTACATCAAAAACGTGTTCTTTCAAGATATTTTTGAGATAAAAAAAGCGTTAAATACTCGATTAGATTTTTCAGGAGTACTTTTCGATTCAGGAAATGAGTTCTACTGCGCATGCGCGTGCTTATAGAGCTCCAAAAATCATTTCACTCGATAGCCGAAACAGTGACCTTCGAAATGAGCCAAACTAAAGTTGATTGGATGCAGTAGAACCGGAGATACAGCCGTTCCAAAATTCGAGAGAATCCAAAGTACCGAAACCGTGAGCCCTGGGCGGGCTCGACGACCCTCCCATGCTTCAAACGCGTGTATCTCCGGTTCTAGTCAATCACTTCGCATCCCCAGAGAGGCATTTTGAAGATGATTGCACCAATTATCGATCAAGATCAGTTCTGATACCAAAAACTCACGCGCATGCGCAAGACGGTCAAGTCTTACAGATGAAATGACAGTTGTCAATAGTCATGATTCGTTATGAATGAGTTTTTCTGCGCATGCGCGTGAGTTTTCAGTATTAGAACTGGTCTCAATCAATAGTTGATGCAAATATTCTAAAAATGTCTCTTGGGGGGTGCGAATCGATTGGGTAGAGCTGGAGATACACGCGTTTGAAGCTTGGAAGGGTCGTCAAGCCCGCCCAGGGCTCACGGTTTTGGTACCTTGGATTTTCTTAAGTTTTGAAACGGCTGTATCTCCGGTTCTACCGCATCAAATCAACTCCAGTTTGGCTTATCTCGAAGGCAACTGTCGTGGCTATCAGGTGAGATCATCCCTGGAGCTCTTCAAATACGAGCATGCGCAGTAGAACTCATTTTCTGAATCGAAAAGTACTCTTGAAAAATCTAGTCGCATATTTAACGCTTTTTTCATCTCGAGAAAATTTTGGAAAAACATGTTCTCGATGTGGAATGACCCAACAAAAACACACTAAAGTAGGTTATATGTTCGTTATAGGGGGATTCGAGGAAGAAAAACGCGTCTTGGCCATTTTTTGACTTTGCAATCGTACTGAAACGCATGCCACGAGCTCCAAACCCCCAAAAAATGGCTTAAAATTTTTTTGTGGTTGGATTACTAACTGAAAAATTGGAAAAAAAATTTTTCCCAATTTTTTGAAGGGTGGTCGAAAAAGTTATTTGTCAAAACATTATTTTCGTATATTTTGGACTCTGAGACCACGTGGGGGGCTTGAGGAACTTTTCAAAAGCACGTAAATGATAGGTTCTTCGATTACCTTTCAGATACCCCTTAGGAAATTGGAATCGGTTGAGACGGAGGAAAGTTATAGTCAAAATACTAACACAAAGTTTGATTTTGTGGTTTTTCAGTAAAATCAATCATTTACGCCTAGCCGAGGCAGAAAAATTTTTTTCGGCCCAATAAAAATTGCTAAAATCATGTTTCAATATATCTAACCGATTAAAAAACTCTGCGAGGCGAAAAAAAACTTCGTGCAGAAACCATTTGAATTTGGCGTGGACGTCCTCCATGATGGTCTTCCTTGATACGGGATTACAGAACTAAATGACTGTGGTGGAAACGCGGAGGTAGCCGGTGTGTGCGATGTGAGTCCATTTCAACATCAGCCTATCCCAGATTACGGCTCTACGGATAAAAGTTTCACGGGGAGGGGAGTCGGTATGAATCTGGACGGGCCCGTCGTCATCGCTACGAGTGTACCCGTGGAGATGTTGGAGTAGGTACCCTGAGGCTATCGATCACCCGAGTGTGCTGGGGTGATTGATATAACTGTGGAGTCTCGGAGGAGACGTCTTCTGGGCCACCAGGCTAGCCACTGAGTGTGCCCGGTGGCTGGCTCCCGTCGCTCACTATCCTCGAGTGTGCCTAAGGATGGAAAGAAGTACCGGCAGGATCCTCACCAGCTTCTCTTGGCCTCGAGTGTACTTGGGGACTGGACGTGAGAGCTGATAAGTCCGCTGCTTGCAGTGGACTGGTAGAATTCGGGTCGAATCGCCTGTATTGTTTACTCGAGATGTATGAGTCGTATGTAGATCGAAAGATGCACGGCCATCTAGCGGTGCGATGCTGCGTTGATTCCTCGACGAACGCTTGTAGATAGGCAACCGCTCTGTGGCGAGCGTGCCTGGCGCTAGTGTGGTTGCCATGTGGCAGGCATGCTCGCCACAAGAAATATCGTTTGTGGGGGTTTGAGAAGAAAGCGAATCCGCAGACCGGATGACAGACCACCTCACGAGCAGAAAATCAGCACATGTGACAGGCCCCTCATGATAGGGTCAGGCCAAGGGTCAGTTTGAATGCCGAGAAGAGCTAACGTTCGGCTTGAATCATCTCCCGGCCAATCCCAGTAATCGTTATCGTCTCAACGTCCCTCAGCCTCGTATCCATCAACAGGGAGAGGCAAAGGTGGGATTCACCCACTCACTTATCCCAGCTTTGAACCGCTTGCGTATTACTTAGGAGTGGGTGACGTTGCTTGCACATTTTGAGTGGCATGACTCTCCTGTTATCCGCCCTCTTATTTTCTCTAATCACGGTCCGCCGTCTACTGCGTTGCGCGTCTTGGTTGGCGTTGTACGTGTCATTCCGCCTCTTTGTAGCAGGTGGTTGCCGTCTTGATGTACTCGGCGACATCATCGCACATACCTTTGTTGCGGAGCATCGTCGGCACAAGGTTCTCAGGGCAGAGCTAATGTTGTTAAACTCAAATAGGGCGTGCTCGGCAATATTGTCATTTATTTCGCAACTCTGGCCTTCCGGCAATGATCTCCCCTTGTACTTGGCGAGGTAGGCACCGAAGCAGACATGACTGCTCGAAACTCATGTGAGCCAGGGGATAAGCTCTCCGTGGCCACGATTAATCCCTCGCTAGAGATGTAGGATTAGTCGGTGTGCCCTTTTTCCCTTTGTTGGGTGATCCTATTCCGTTTGCCACTCGGCTACTGTGGCAACATAGGAGCCACGCAGTGCCACCAACGCTGAGTCTTCTATACTAGAGCCCGTATCACTTCGGAATATGTAGACAGCAGCCGCAGCAACGCCCTCGGTGACATCGGAATCTTCAGACTCTTATGAAGATGAATGGGTTTGGGACGCGCAGAGCACTCTGGATTTTTCCTTCCAACGACTTGATATCCTCGAGGAACAGCTCGGCGGGAGTATCTCTCATCAGCCGATGTTACGCTGTCAAGATTCTTCCAGCTCTCACGCTAGCAGTGAGTGAGTTGAATGATCAGCCGTCTACGCGCGTGTCATCTCTCGAATGACTTCCAGAGAGGTAGAGCTCCCAGCTGGGAGAGCTTCGTCAAAATCGTCGGTTGCTTCTCAAGCAAAATTCAGAATCAAGACATCAGATCTCAGATCTGAATACACTCCTGACGAGTACCCAGGGGGCTCTGTGTGATCCCCAATCTGTCAGCTTGCGACGTGAGGACGTCGCAGCCGTACTCACGACCGTCTCCTCGCCTTTGCCCGGGTTTCCCAGAGCAAAAGCCTGATCTCGCTCGTAACTTCTCTTCTGTTGAGGTACCCGGGCGGAGATGAGTTGCCAGCGAGGAAAGGCTCGCCGGGCAAGCAGGTAGAGCAAGCCGAGCAGCAGGAATTTGACAGCAGCAGCAAGGCCGAGCGTGGTGCGCGTTGGGGCCGTTGAGTGCTGCCACCTCCCGGGCGCGAGTTGGGTGGGCGCGAGAGGGGAATCGGCCGCGAGACATGCCGCGGAGCGGCACTTGTGGATCGTCGCCTGACATGACACTAATTATTTTCTGAGCGCTCCGGAGGAATATCGAGAGTTACGTGAAGCGAGTTGCGAATTTTGGAGTAGGAAACAAGCCTGGACATTTTGCCCAAGATGTCCTTTGATTCAATATTAAGCGGTGAGTGCAGCTTCATCAATTCTGATCCTTTCTTTCGATCCTCCCTCATTTTCCTCGCGCCCGAGAGTCGTGCGCTGCGGATATCTTCGGGAGTGCCGTGCTCGGGGCCTCGGCTGTGCCCCATGCGCGTATCCTCGTCGGGAGTGCCGAGCCCGGGCAAATCGCCCCTCGCCCACGCGGTTGCGTCGCGGCCCCTCCGAAGGCCACGCGAAAAGTCAGGAGAGCTGCTCGGGCAGCTCAGGAGGGAACCGAGAAGTCCTCGCCTCTCAGTGGTGGTGCCTCTCCGGGGGCCTGTCCCTGGGAGCCACATAGGGCTTCTCGCACCGCCCTTGGCTGGTGCAGAGCATAGCTCGGCCCGCCAGGGCTCCTAGGATCGTCACCGCGATCGCGTGTGCATTCAGGCCATCTTGGCCACGAGGCCGGCCGGTGGCGGCCATTTTCGCGCCGAGCACGAGGCTCGTTGCGGGCGGAAGTCTCGACGGAACGCGCGCGCCGCTCGGGTCACGTGACGCAAAGCATTAGGGTCCGCGTAGAGTAGGTGCCGCGATGATGCTGAGCTGCGTCCAGCGAGGCCGTGTCAGGTGAATTAGGGTGCGTGTATAGTGGGTGCCTCGAAGGTAGTAGGCTGCGTCCAGCCCTGTCGTGTCACGCAGAGTAGCAGGGGTAGCTCGTAGTAGGTGTACGCATGGGAGGTGCTCGCGAGTGTCGATTAGTAGGTGTTAATAGTGTATATATGAGAACTTTGAGGTTATGAGGACTTTATTAGTGGCCTTTGTATATAAATCGAGTTCGAGTCAGTGTAGATAGGTGGCATGCTGCCACAGCATAGCGGTGTATTGAATAAAGTAGCTGGTTGAATAAATGGGCGCAAATAGCTGAAGGAAAAATACACACTGGACCTATTATTGCCGAGTAAATCCACCCCTTCCCCTTTTTAGGTGTGCTCATACTCGGACGTAAGTAGTGCTGCTCCGCCCTTCGGGCGCGGGGACTTGGGTCCAATCCCGATCCGGCCAAGAAATGAATGACTTGTGACCTTTGAGGCAACATA
>JAPYYZ010008336.1:0-13352 GCA_030522705.1 Eretmocerus eremicus
GCAACGGATCTGTGCTGCGGGGGAGGGCGATTATCGCTCTCTCCTTCTCGCGCGCGCACGCTCTCTCTCTCTCTCTCTCCCTCTCTCTCTCTCTCTTTCTCTCTCTCCCTCCTTCTTTCTCTCTCTCTCTCTCTTTCTTTTCTCTTACTCCCTCATCCTTCTAGCGGCTCGGTGTCGCCGCTGCACACATCACTCGTGGGGAGACCCGGGTCTAAAAATATCCACCGCGCTCTCCGACCTGTGCCTCATTCTTTGACGTATAGGAGTGACTGCAGCCGATACTCACATCAGTCAGCCACACATCTCAACGCTCATTCTTTCCACGCGCGCGACGTTTAAATTCCCCGCTAAAAGAACACGGTGCGCGGGGTTTTTGAATCATGGAGCTGAACGTCGCGCAGATCGCTCAAAAACGGGCGACGCTCAAGGGCCGTATTACTGCCCTGAAGAACTCCGTGGGAAGTCTTGACGCGGTCAATGCTAAGCTGTGGGAAGTCTTGACGCGGTCAATGCTAAGCTGCGTTTGGCGCGATTAACCGAGTTGTTCCACGGGTATGAAGAGCTACACAACCAACTCGAGTTGACCGATCCAAGTCATCGGGATCTCGAATCAATGGAGCAGATTCAAGAAAACTGTTACGAAATCGCGACGATTGTGGAAAAATTATCAGATTCCGGTACATCCCAAAATACATCGACGCGCGACACAGTACCGACTCCTGTGATAGTAAACTCTCCTTTCATTGAGTCGCCGAGACTTCCCATGGTTTAAGTGCCAGTCGCGGAGTTGCCCAAATTCGATGGAGATCTGAATAAGTGGCTCTCTTTTAAAAACACTTTCAAGGCATTGATGAAGTCTCTTGGAGACGTAGGCGAAGTGGATAAGTTTCTGTATCTCAAGAGTTGCTTAGTTGGGCCCGCCGCGAGTAAGATCACGACCTCTGATTCTAGCCAACAGACGTATCAATCGACGTGGGAGCTCCTCGATGACACGTACGAGCGACGAGGCATCCTTGTAATCAAACATTATGACGGAATACTCGGCGTCACGCCTCTTACCACAGCGACCGTGTCAGGTCTTCCAAAGCTCATCGATGAGACTAGACAACATCTGAGCATGCTTGAAGTTTTAGAAGTCGGGGTATATCTCGGATTGGTAGTACGAACTCTGGAAAGAGCCCTTCCGCTCGATATACCCCGGAAATGGGAAGAAACCCTCTCACGAAATACTCTGCCGGATTTCAAGCAATTTTACAATTTCATAACGGATTATTGTAATGTTCTGCAAGTAGATGATGGAATGAGATCCCCACCCAAGGTCGAGTCATCGAATAAACGTCATAGCGATCGGAATTCACACTCGTCCAAGGCACGGAAGGTGCACGGAGGTGCTCGAGCTTCTGTGACTTCAGGCAATCTGCCAATATGCCCACGTTGCAATAAGGGACATCCTCTGTATAAATGCTCGGATTTCGAGCAAATGAATAACAATCAACATTGGGAATTCGTTAAATCGAAAAACTTATGTCGAAATTGCCTTCGAGAGCATACCGGGAAGTGCGGTTCAATCAAGTGCAAAAATGGCAAACGTTTCCATCACACGATTTTGCATAATGACCAAACCAAGCCGAAAGATCAAAAATCGAAGGCGTGACTAGGCCGCGACATTCTCACCACTACCGTAAACAATTCGCAGCCACAATTGATGATGAGTGCCGTTGTTCGAGTTCGTGACGCAGACGGTAACTTCACTCCTGCGCGAGCGCTATGAGATACATGCGCCACGACGCATCTTATCACAGAGAACCTCGCGCGTCGGCTGAGGTTGCCAATGCGCCCCTGCTCAATTCCAATCGGTGCAGTAAACTTCATGCATACCTCAACGAAGTTCAGTATCTCGGTACAATTCAAATCCATTCACGGTGATTACACAAACTCATTGACGTTTCTCACGCTCCCAAAAATCACAGATGATACACCGGGGGAGCTTTTTCCTCGCGAAACAGTCGTGATTCCACACAACATTCGGTGAGCAGACCCTGAATTTCATACACCACGCCCAGTTGACATTTTGATTGGATCAGGAGCTACTCTATCTACGTTATCCATCGGTCAGATAAATCGATCGTCTAACAACTACGATTCGATTCTTCAAAAAACTCAACTCGGATGGGTAATTGCCGGTGGTCCGTCCACGTGTGATACAAATAGACGTAACGTTTGCAATTTGACTGATTTAACGAAACAGATTGAGAAATTTTGGACGATCGAAGACGCGAGCACGAGCTCTTCACGATCTTCGGAAGATTCTCTTTGTGAAGCCCATTACGTAAAGAACGCCATTCGAGTTCAAAACGGTCAGTACATGGTACGGTTACCCTTTAAAGTAGAGAATCTCGATCTTGGAGAATCACGGAATCGAACGTTGAGATACTTCTATTCATTAGAACGTAGATTGAAAGCCAATCCAAAACTAGAGTCTGAGTATCACAAGGCAATGCAAGAGTACATCGATCGTGGTGACATGATATTGGTGGAGGACGAAAGTGCGCCAGGCTACTATATATCGCATCACGCGGTTATTGAAGAATCTAGTAGCACGACAAAGGTCCGACCCGTTTTCAATGCGTCTGCTGAAACCGACAAGGGTCTATCTCTGAACAGCGTTTTGATGACCGGGCCCACCATCCAACCTAAACTCTTTAATCAACTTTTACGGTTCCGAGGACACGTCTTCGTACTATCAGCTGATATAGAGAAGATGTTCCGACAGATACTGTTGCACCCCGATGATCGACGTTTTCAACGGATTTTTTGGTACTACAAGGGGAAAATTCGAGTTTGGGAGGTCTGGGTTTTACTCTTCGGCGAACGACCATGCCCATTCCTCGCAACGCGGACAGTCTATCAACTCGCAGAAGACGGAAAAATCGAGTTTCCTCTGGTAGGAGAAATCCTTAAACGTGATTTATATGTCGACAATTTACTGACGGGTGCCGACACATTAGAAGAAATCATACAAATTCGAGACGAAGTCATCGAAGTTTCGAAGAGGGGCGGTTTCAATATACCACATCCGTGGTATATTGCCCGATATAAGAGATCACTCATGATATATTGGAGGGCCCTACTCCCCTTCAATTATTATGGGTGTACTCCACCTCATAAAATCACGCGTAATTAGGCCTAGAAGGTGCCCTAATCCACCGGAAAGGTTCTCATCACCGTGATCTATTTGATAGGATTCTCTTGAGATAGATGTGTGCCCTAATCCACATATCTTCTTGAGGAAAAACAATCACCTATAAAACATCCGGCTATTGAGGCCCATTATTGATGCCCTACTCCATCAAGATGGTTTGAGATCCAATAGCGGATGTATAAAAGTACCTCATTCCATCCAATCCCTGCCAATTCTTCGATAGGATTCTCTTAGAATGAACGAGTGCCCTGATCCACTCATCCTTCTGAGAAAAAACTATCACACATAAAAAAACGTCTACTATCGAGTCCCACTACTGATGCCCTACTCCATCAATGTGGTTTGAGACAAGATAGCGAACGTGTAAACCATTCCTAAATAATCCTCATCCTGGTCCAAGATCCTGTCTCCTTCGAATATTTACACTTCTGTCGAGTCAAAAATCATACAAAATAGGCTCTCGTCCCAAAGATCCAGAGCCGATACACGCAGTGCACACTCCCTATTCTGATCCGGAGTTAAGTTCCTGCGAGATCGAGACGTCGCACGTTCTCTCCTAACATCCAGAGCTGCGCGTCCGTTACAACCTTGCAGGCAAGATCCGATAGGAATCTAGGCATCACCATGAAGCTAGCCATACCTTCCGAAGTGAAACTTTTGAGATCAGCGACGCCGCTCACTTTGACTTTAGCTTGAGATCGACCTATACCCAATTCTCGACACACATTCTCAGTGCCAAATGACGATTGCGAACAGTTGTCGACAAGTGCTGTGAAGAAGTACTCGAATCTGTTAGTGGAAACCACCCTTACAACTGCAGTTGGCAGTAGCACGAAGCCTGAATTGTCAACCGACTCCAAACAAACCGTAGTAGAGTTCGAGGAGGTTCTTTAGCTAGAATCGGGACGTTTATCGTCGGTAGAGGAAGCAAGGCTTCGCGCGCTACCATTTTTCTTACTAGGTGGAGAATCGTACTCTGGATAGATACAGGTATGGTGTTTCCCATCGCACTTGCGACAAAATTTTCTCAATTTGCAGTAATTCACCCCGTGTGCCCCAAAACATAAGTAACATAACCTCATTCGCTCACAAAGGCTCTGCAATCCTCCACACTCTTCGCCTTAGAAGCGTCACATTGAGAGAGGTGATGGCTCTCTGAACAGCCAGGGCAAACTCTTTTGGGTGCTTCAGAATTAGTTCCGGTAACTAAAGAATGAGACTCCTCTTGATTCGATCTCTTTCTCGTTTGATGGACCGTATTAAATTTGCTGCTATTCTCTATCGCCTCTGAGGTACTAATATGTTCCATGAGAGAATCTTTCAACTGAGCGATGGTAGAAGGAGCCTGCGATTTTCCTAGCATCTTTTCTCAATCGTCCCTAGTATCGACATCAAACTTAAAAACGGTCATGAAAACAAATAAATCGTTTCCATCCTCATTGACTGGGCACTCTAGTCCTTCTAGGAAACTTGAAGTGTCAAAGAAAGATGAATGTAACCTTTCAATTCCAGCAGAAGATTCTGATTTCATTGGCTTAATGGAGAAAAAGGAGCTTACCGACTGATTAACGAGGCGTCTTTTATTCTCGTAGAAAGCGCACACGGTGATCCAAGCTATTGGATGATTATCCACCGTTATATCCGAATTTTTCATCTGATCTAACTCTTCGCCCTGCAATTTGGTCTTTAGATGATAAAACTCCACTACAGGAGGGATTTTATCTCCACGGTGTATCATAGACTTGAATGAGTCTCTGAAATTCACCCATTCTCCGTACTTGCCGCTAAAGACCGGAAGTTCCATCTTCGCGAGTGAGTAAGAAGAGGAAACTTCAGCAGCCTGGGCAAGGACAGCCGTTGAGGTATTGGCCTCAAGATGTGTCTTATCCTGATACTCAAGATCATCCAAAAATTCCTTGAATTCACACTTACTCTCGATATGAGATTCCTCATCCAAACTTGGAATTTCCAACTTGAAATAATCATGCTCTTTATCTGCCGCGTGAGTCGAAAGTATCCAATTATGATTCTTACAAAACGTCTGATAATGGGAGGATGGATTGTCCATTCTAACCGTAGCGCTTGCCTCATTCATTTTTCTTCGACCTTTAGCCTTGAAATTTTTATAGGCAAAAGCTATTCTCCTTTCTATATCCAACTGAATTCAATGAAGAGCGTCCATTATGAGAGCAGGGAAGGAATATCAGAACCGAAAGATGAGCAACTCAATGTGAAGGCTCAGCACCAAGAGCCACCATAATCGAATTCGAGAGCGCCCCTAACCGAAAAACCCAAAGATTTTACGAGCGAAAAAAATTCATAAACCTGACAGCTGCAGCTCAACCCATCCTCAGCTATCAGACTAAACGGCACAGACAACGCTCTCAATGATTCCGGGGTGTCGTAATGATGAGAACGCTCATACCTGCAGTCCCGAACACCAAGACGGCTCACGTTGTCTGCTACCGCTGTAGGCTACGAGACGCTCGCTCACTGTGCTGCTGTGGTCGACTTTCTGCGGCGTCGTCGCCGTCTCGACGTGGTAGCTCCGTTGTTGAAACGTTTGGACGCGGCAACGCTGTCATTTGATGCTATGCACAACGTCGGGTTGCCACAGCACGTGTGGCAAGCGATGCGACGTTGCTGGCCGGAAGTAAGCTCTCAGCATCAAACCTCGGAACTGCCAACACAAGCGACCACCTCGTTGATCTCACTCCAAACGCCGGCAAGAATCAGGGATTTTAAGTTATTCCATTCGTTTGCCGAATTGCTGCATTCCCTCCTTGCCCAGGAACTACGCACGAGCTCTCAAGTTGCCCTTGCCCTCTCCTTGAGCTGCGTTGGCTCGAGACCTTGCGTCGAATATCAGTCGCTGCCCTTTCTAGGAGTAGCTCTGATTCCCCTGCCACCGGCCCGTGAATCTATGAGCGCACGTCGTTAACGCCCAGTCGATGACAAGAGAGCTATCCAGGCGCCGCGCGCCGATAGTTGTGAAGGCCATGCCGCAATGTTGTTCCGAGGAGAGCGCCGCCCGCTGCTTATATGTGCTTAGCCGCCATAATACCTCGTGGCGAGCACGAATCCACGCACATCAACTAAACTCCACTTCACTGGCACCGATCCGGTTTACGGAGGACCATAATGTTTGATAGTGGTGCAGGGGAGAAAGTATTTCAGCTCTAGCACGAATTAGTGAAAAGCTGACTATTTATTCTAAAATAGATGCTAGAACAGAATGATGTTGAGTACTTGCCGTGGACACATAGGCCAGGAAATGGAGCTCCGAAAGAGCTGGAACTCGACATGGCTGCTACGGGATGTTCCAAATTCTCTTCTGACGCGGTACATCGTATAGACCATTGAGTTATGAAATGGAACAACCGTATCGACCCGCTAAAAATCACAGGGGCTAAATAGTGCGAAATTATGCACTTTTCTCACTGGTTTGCGTGTAGTATTATTAGTATGCTGAATACGATGTTCCTTCTCACACAATGTTGTACATAGAGAAATTTCCTAGATAATCAAAACAAAGTTCACTCCCGTATCACTTTTCCATCACGAGATAATGAGCAAAAAGGTCAAAAAAAGCTAAAACTTTGCTTTATTCTTAATTCTAACAATGAACAGTAAACCAACGTGTACTCGCTGGGACCGATAGCTCTCATGATTTCAAACTAGCATGGAAATTTTCAAGTTGATCCATCCATAAGCATCGAAAATATTCTATTTGTTTATCCAAAATTATTTGATTTTGCGATTGTCATCGGAACTAAACGAGTAGACCAAATTTGATTCAAAAAATCACAGAGCTCTTTTCAACCCTCAGCTATAGAATGCGATCAAAACATTGGTCACTTTCACGAGATGAACTTGCCCCAGAGCCAATTGTTCATAACTTCCACTTTCATGCCATTTCATATTGCTCATAACTTCGCAAATACTTTGATTATATGAATAATTCTTCTTTCATCTGGAAGTGCTCATCTTTCTCTGAATTGAGATAAACCATCATCCTACGACTTTTTGAATCTGGGATACGTTTTTTTCTTTCAATTCAATATCTCGTGAACGATTAGACATCAAGAGCCAAAACTTGGGGGACTTGTTGAAAATAATCTGAATTTAGATATAAAAAATGTTTGGGCCACGTACCTGATCTCATTGTCCCAACAATGTTGGTGGAAGTCAATACAATCCTCCGCAACGGGTAAAAGTGCTACGGGGCGGCATGGTGAGGGTACTATCGAGGCGGTGGTGGCAGCCCCCCAGGAACCGACACGCGCGCTCCTAATCGGAGTGCGCAGGATTTTTTGGCAATATCTTGGGTTCTATCCGTCGAAATTTTCCCATACTTTCCTTACTATGGGGTAGCTTTTCAAAAAAAAAACTTTGGCCAACGGTATGTTACGATTTTCTGAACCAATTTCATCGTATTCATGATACCTAATTTGAATTCACTCTGCAAGTGTATCCCTCTCTGGCTCATGGTCATTCTCGTTGACGTGAAGAATTCCGAGTGACATGATACGCCAGAGTATTGTTAGTGAAACATCTGAACCTATGTACATTCCACATATTTTGGCTATAAGAAACAGGAATAGCTTTGTTCCATGCGGTTGAGGTATATACTCGAAAAGGGACATGTCATTTTATCTTCAGTTAGGAGTTAACGAGCAAACAATTCAATTTGTTTCCTAATAATTTTGGAATGAACTGTTCCATTTTTATAAAAAATCGATTTCCGATCACATAATTTCCGTTTTCCAAAACAAATGTGGAATAATGATGTATGATACCGATTTGAGAAGCAGCGTATTTCGATCGAATTTGGTTCATCGGTTTGGTTCCGATAGCAAACGCAAAATTGAATAATTCTGGATGAACAAATAGAATATCTCCAATGCTCATGTATGAATCAACTTGGAAATTTCCATGCTAGTTTGAAAACCATGAGGGCTATCGGTCCCAGCAAGTACACTTTGATTCATTGTTCATTGTCAGAATTGAAAAACAGCAAAGTTTGAGCCTTCTCGACTTTGTTGCTAATTATCTCGTGATAAGAAAGTGACGCGGGAATGAATTTTTTCTTAATTATTCAGGAATTTTTTCTATCTACAACATTGTATGGGAAGAAACATCGTATTCAGCACACCAATAATACTACACGCAAAACAATGAGAAAAAGTGCATAATTTTGCACTATTTCGCCCCTGTGATTCCTAGAGGATCGATACGGTTGTTCCGTTTCATAACTAAATAGTCTATACGATGGCCCGCGTCGGGAAGAAATTTGAAACATCCTATGGTGGCCATGTTGTGCCATGACCCTCTACTTACTGGCCTAAAAGTCAATAATCGTGGATGCACATGATACACCTATCGTCAAGCATAAGTATAGCAAGCTACATGCTCTGGTATCCACGCCGCCTCTCCATTATCGTATCGTCAAGCACTCATATCTCTTTCCCGAGCTGTCATCAAGGGTAGAAATTCCTCCCTATCACTGGTTACATTGGTAGTCGCAAGCAAACATCGAAAACAACTCATCTTACAATTCAAATTCCAAGCCCTTGGAGGCCATAACTTTATATATGAGTTTGAAGGCTCAGGTTGGCAGATTCCGTGTGGCCGTGCTGGCTGAAGCCCGCCCCAGGCTGTGGTTCAGATCCCGCCCCAGGCAAGTTCTTTTCTCCACGAATTCATTCTTGCAACTCTCTCTGCTCAATATTATTCATGATAAATGCATACATTAGGAAACGGCACTCAAAATCTCAATAATTTGAAACTTTTCGCTGTTGCACTCACAAAAATATAAGCTATCTTCATACGTTTTGGAGGTGAAGATTCGGAGAGGAGATACTGGCTGTAATTCTATCATGTGGTTCATATGTTTAAGATGAATTCCTCGAGGATTATGAATGTCATGCCTCGTGAAGTCGGCAGATGACATGAACTCGAAAAACTGATTCTCATAATTCGAAAATTCAGAAAAAAATCAATTTTGGTAGGAAAAATGTGATAAGAAATCAATGATTCCTTCTCAACTATTCCAGTTTATGTAGGAGTCTTCTTAAAGAATTTGGTATTACTGGACTCTCGAAAGTTTTAAGGAAATATAATGTCGTGTCCTGTTGTAAATCCAACAGCAGGTATTTTGCGATTTGATGAGATTTGAGTTTCGTTGTTTATCGAAGTATGCATCTATCATGCATGATATTTGATCCAAAAAAGTGGCAAAAATGAATTCGTCAAAAAAAATTTGCTCGAAGTGGGATTTGAACCCGGGTTGGGAAAATTCCAACGCCCGTGCTTTGGCAAGCACAGCCACTACCACATCTGTTAGCCTGAGCCTCCAAACTCATATATAAAGATGTGGCCCTCCAGGGCCTTAAGATTTGGGTTGCAAGATGAGTTGTTCTTGATGATTGCTTGCGACTATCAATGCAACCGGTGATAGAGAGTAATTTCTCACCTTGATGATGGCTCGGGAAAGAGATATGAGTGCTTGGCGATACGATAATGAAGAGGCAACAGGGATTCCGGAGCATGTAGCTTGCTATGCTTATGCTTGACTATAGGCGTATCATCGGCATCCGCGATCATTGACCGTGTCCACGGTAAGTACCAGCCATCATCCTGTTAATTAATTTCGATCCGATTTTGGTGTGCTTCGAACACAGGTACAAACGCCGAGTCAGCTGTTTACATTCGAATCGAGCGTTCAGTTGGCGCGAATGCTGGGCCAATCAGAGTCGAACCCTCTCTTGGTGGCAATTTTGTGTGAAGGGAAGGGTAGGCTTCACACATACTTCACGTTTTTGCAACTGACTAGGAGAGGTCACACCCTCCAGAGAAGGGATTTGGCTGAAAATTTGTACTTACCTTCTACTCCATGAAAATAGAACATTCCCAGAGTTATAGACCCTAACGCTGAAGTCTATATAATTGGCAGCAATATGAAGTTTCAAAAAAATAAGCCAATTTACATGCACCTTGACGTTTATGAGACTTGGTAGTGTCATGTTCCCAATCCCTCATGGTCACTTCCTGGCCCACTTCAGCTTTGGGAAAAGGTCCATATGACCCCAAAAAACTCTAAAAAATACAAAGAAAGTCTATCCATACCCTCATATGAGAGTGGAGATGAACACCGATACTCAATTTTATCATAAATTTTGGATCACTCACAATCACAGCATATGGAAATGTTCATTGCCGGGCAAGCTTCTGGCACGCTTCACTTGGAAAATTTCTTGATTGACTTCTTTCACTTGAGCCAGCCATAGCAAGACAAAGATGAAGAAAATTGATGGCTCATAGCCAGAATTCTGTTTCCTGAAATGACGGTTATTGTTACTTCTTGATGGAATCACCTTGGTTTGAGTTATATAAGCACTTGATGGCATCACTCACACAATACACTCATCTTGAGGATATGAAGATGATCGCTAGAAAGCGCAGAACATTTCATTTGGGCCTCTCACCACCTGAGGGACGACTCCATACTCATAAGGAGATGAACTTGACTTTCCGTGATTGAAGCACAATTTATCATGAAACGTCTGGAAACTGAAATTCCCCCCTCTGCAACTGAAGTGTTGCAGGATCAAGGAAAAGTAGCAGACGATCTCTGCATATCACAGCAGCGTATGCTATGCCTCTCCTCCCCGACTCTGTCAATGATGTTCCATAATCATAATAGCTCTGAAAGTTGAGAACAAAGTATCACTTCCTTCAAGTCAGTCGATCCACAAGACTGTTTGAGATGAAAAAAGGGGTTATACTTATCTAATCATGATGAAGGCTGTATCAGCTTCTTAACGAAATGAGCCTGTCCTGAACAAATGGCTCATATTGGGAGGGGGTTAGAAAGCAATAGGTATCCCAATGATGATGAGGAGGTAAACACTGCTACCCCTTTTTTTAGCAACTGCGGTCGGCTGCTACATGAGCAGCGAGGTCGATTATGTAGATTCCTAATATACCAAAGTCAATGGGAACTTCAAAAAGATTCTTCGGGTTTGGTCTGAGGGAAAATTATTCGAGAGAGAAATATGATAAAACTGATATATTAACGGAATTCCTTCTCACACAGAATATGCATCACAATTATAACAAGGATCCCTTACAAATGGATTCATTTTGTATATTGATCTATATAGCAACTCAAATCACTGATTAACAAAATATTTCAAGCAACTGCTCGGATGAAATTTGTCATAGAAACATTCGAAACAATAGGGTTCTCTACACCACGGACAACTTATAAAGCTAACTTACTCACACTTGCATTTTTTTTATTCAAACTTTGAGAGAAGCATACTCCCTTCACACTCATGAAGATATCTCTCGTAATGATGAGTTTTGTGGTAAACCAAGAATATTCGATCATTGCTTTGAAAATTGAAGCTAAAAGCTGATTGTGAATGATTGAATAGATTTTGATCGCATCCTCTCCACTGTTAATTTGTTGTTGGTTCTCGAGCAAGTTAATACAATTCTGTAGTTTCTTTAGAAGATATTCCATCTGCCTGTGTATAGATGGATCGAGAGGTTGGCACATAGAGGAGCAACCGGGAGGGATAAATTTTGTTGTACACGTCGGGTTTCCATTTTGATCCACAAATCTCTGATATAATCTAGGCTGCTTTTGGCCACTCCAAGAACCAAGTATCAGATAGAATGGATCCTTCTTGGCACATGGCACCAGAATTTCATCCAGAAACTTCCTAACTCACCCTGTAGATAGTTTGCCGGATTTGGAACAAGTGATTTAAACATTTTCATACTGCATGGATAAGTTTTCCAATCGTTCTTGTATCCTGGGACCAAATTCGCCCTTGGGCTCTCGCAAGCATGTAAATACTTTAGGGAGGACTTCTCCAGCAGCATGAGTCACATATTGTACATTGTAAGGATGTGGGACTTTGTTCAGATCTCCCAGATGGACTTCGACGATCTTTTCACCTCTTGCAGCATGGGTTCTCTCAACTTCAGCTCTTTATTCACAACTCATTTGATCTGTATTGACTATTCTATTGCGGCTCACATCCGTGATTGCTTGGATATCTTCTTGAAATGCCTGAGATTCCGATGCAAGGGCCTCTATTGATTTGGGCTCTGTCTGTTTTACAAATTGGGCGACCTTTCTTTGTACAATTCTGTATTCTCTTTCGAATGCCTCCCCCCATGACAAATTTGCTGAAAAATCAAACTCCGGAGACGAGTAATATTAAGCTGCTGCCTGCAGAGCCCATACTTGAAGATCTCTGGTCGATATGAGCATTTGAATTTTCCGCGCTTCCAGGAATCTCTTGTAGGTGGTATCTCTGATCATTTCTCATTTGTCGTATTGGGTTCCACCTAGTAGTATCACTTTCCACCATCTCGCGAGCTCGTCCAACCGTGGCGTGAGTCGACCAACATGATCTCTGAGAGTTTCAAATTTCCATTTTTTATGCTGCTCGTGCAAATTTACTATGCGAATCTCGTCTTTGAGAAAAATTCTTGCAAGTTTTTGCTTCTTCTTTTCGGGTTCAGAGTCGCTTCCCCCCGACGATTGCTGGCTTGCCGACATAGCTGATATTGTCATTCCTGCCAATCACAATTTTTCTACTCATTATTCAATTCAAATTGATCAGCAGATTTATCAATGATAATTATATATATATATATATTTCCCTAACGTCTAATTCTGGGTCGCCATATTTACGGCATATATGCCCTAATTCTGGGACGCAAAACTTACATATTTCCTGATTCGGGGACGTCCCAGATTTTATCAAACTTTACCTTTTTCGCGTCCCAGAAAAAGTAAAAGTTTCACTTTTGAAATTGCCAATATTCAATTCTGTTTCTGGGACGCTTTTTTCCTATTTCTGGGACTTTTTACTCATTTATTGCCAATTTCTGGGACGTCCCAGTAATTGGGAAAATATCTATAAAAAGTCCCAGAAATCGAAAAGGGAACTCTGAAAAGAATTCATCACACCGTCCTCAAAGTCATAAATTCTAGATGGCTCGACTATTGCTGATCACTCGTTTTCCTCCTCTGCAAACCTATAGTAGGTGGAAACTGATGTCAGTGACATCAAAGCCACACATTAGTGAACATCGAAGTCAAGATGAGTGGCTGGCATGAATGAGG
>JAPYYZ010008337.1:0-15638 GCA_030522705.1 Eretmocerus eremicus
GTTTTTTGGTACCAGCGCATCATTTCCCATTCACCAAAAGTCACGGAAAAGTTGTATTTTGATTCAGAACAATATCCCGTATCAGCCATAACTAAGTATGTACGAGATTTGTAGGTAAAAGCAAGAAAGTACGTTACACGTGTATTTTAAATGGGACGGTTTTTTGTCTATAACAAGGAACCAAATCCGTTCCATGGGGGGAAAATTCACATGCATACTTAGACCCCCAAAACACGTATTCTAGTACATGTTTGAGTCAAAATCATTGAGAGCGGATTCGGCCTTATTTGCAACAGTTCCTTTTTGAAGCTTCTCAGACAAAGGTTCAACAAGGGCAACATGAAAGGCACACGAGAGGCTTGGGCTTGAGTTAGATGAGTCAGAGTTACCAGTGATGAACCAGCCGAAAACCGAGTTTTGCGCCACAGGAGCATTGGCTTTGCCTTACCTCAAACTTGGTAAAATTATTGCCGCATGAACATCGGCGGCCTAGACACAATCGACCTCGTGTGGTGACGAAAAACTTGGATCGGCGAGCTGGAGATATCTCAAATCGGTACAAGAAGTTACGTCAACATTGCTAGCTGGCAAGACTCGAGTCAGTTCGGCTAAAACAAGAGCTGAGAAATCAGGTTGGAAGTCAGAGCGAACAGGTGAGCGCAAACGCAGAGACGCTTCGGATCGCACTGCGAGCCCAGATTGCCCACCGAGAAAGCTGACGTCTAGCGAGATATTTGTGAAGTGCAGGAATAAAGCTTGCGCCACTCGCTCTGTCAAGAATGACCGTTCTGCACCCGGATCAATGAGAGCACGAACTTGAAGTTCTTCACTGAAAGAAAATTGGAGAATTACGCGAGCAGTTCCCAGTAAACAAGATCTCCCGACCATCGCTGTATTAGCGACAACCTGTGGAGTGGAGGCCGAGGGTTTCTCCGAATCATCTGTCTTTTCGCTAGAATTTTTCGTGTAGGCACCAGAGTGAAGCCTTACATGATGCAAGCCTTTGCGAATCGAACAGCGATATTTGGACTTGCAACGTTCGATGTAGTGGCCAGAACGTAAACAAATGATGCACAAGCGGTTTTCCTGAACGAATTCGAATCTCTGCTGGTAATTCCAAGAGGCAAAGGTCTCACATTTACCAAGTAGATGTTTTTGCTTACAACATACGCAATCGGGTGGATTTGCCGCTGACGAAGTTGATGTCAAAGTTTGTGTCGAGGTTGGATTATTTTTTGAACTTACAAATGCAACATTGACGGCAAGTGGATCTTTCGAACCAGAATTTTGATTTGAAGGACGAGGTTCCGAGGAGCTTTGACTCTGATTCGACGAGTTGAGTGCAGCATAGACAGCTGCAGATTCGAATGCACAAATGCGATTTTCGATAGATTTAAAAAGATCAGTATACTCCGAGAATCCATCCACCGACATTTGATTGAGTCCCCAACCTTCACGAGTGCTGGGATCAGGCTTGCTCACCACGCAGTGAACAAGAAAGCAATCCCAAGTATCTACAGGGCAATCAAGATCTTTGAATCCCTCCACGGCTAGCTCAGCCTTATATAAGAGTTCATTCAGCTTAGATGCTGATTTTTCCGTTAAAGGTCCCAAGGACTGTAGCGCGTGCATATGTGTAGTCATTCTACAACGAGGGTGATCATAACATCGGCACAATTCGTTCCAAGAGGGCTTAAAATTCGTACCTCAAGGCGAAGTGCCTCTGAGCATTTCTGCTGCCGCCCCCTGTACAGCGTCGACAAGATATAGAATTTTGAGTGCATCAGTGTAAGTTTTATTTAGAAACGCAGCTTCCAAACGAGGTTTGAGAATGTTCCAGTCCTCTTGCTTTCCTGAAGAAGTCGGCATAGCAATCGGAGGGACAGACTGAATTTCTGAAGCAGATTTCAAAAAACGTTCAAATTGATACGACTGTTGTGCTAAATTTTGCGAGAATGTAACTGGATCAATACCATTATTTTGAGAAGGAGCACTTTGTTCCGCTTGTACAGGAGGTGGCAGCCAAGATTGCAAGGTTGCATGATGCCGCGCTACGGCGTCCTCAATCATGGGAGAATAATCATCCTTATAAAATCCATCATCTGGAAGGAGCGCTTAGTGTGCGTACGCAAACTCATAGTGAGTTTTGAATTCGCGAAAATAGGTGAATGTATGTCCGTGCGGATTGCATTTTTCCAGCGTAAATGATTCACGGGTGTAACGGACAATGCCTTTATTCATCCACTAGGCCGTGGGCCGACGTTTCGCCAGCTTGTGTCCTGGCCTCTTCAGGGCTGTTTAAACTTCATAACGAATAAGTACGTCACCTTAATTTCATACAGAAGATCATATGAGGGTCAACAACTCACCAAACCTCTCATAATAATTTTAAATACATTTCTTTGCTTATAATGAGCAGAAGCGTCAAAATAATACTCGGCAAAATATGTAGAAAAAACGGATGATATTATTGTGGTGGAAGAGGGATAAAAGCGCAATAGCAATAGAGAGCTGGAAACTCACAATGGCTGGGCGGACCGCAGACGCATTGGAGCTGGGCGTTGATGGAAATCGTCCAGCTGGCAATGTGCAGAACTCAAAGTCGGCCGCGCATTCATACCTGTCGATAGTTGCGCACCTCGCAAAGATGTTGGTGGTATAACGTGATGTAGCGAGTATTAGGAGCGCACACTACGAGAGTTGGTGAGCCGACGAGCCGTGTCGCGAGCTGGTCGAGGCCGAAGGCGTCTCGGTGAGCACACCTCGCGCATATGATCAGCTGTCCGCACATTTGCGTGTGTGCGCCGAATGCCTCGCTCGTGAACATCTCCGGCACGTCGGCTGATGGTGTTATTCCGTGCGGTGTGCGGGGAGGAAGTTGGACCTCGTTCCAAACAGAGTTTCAGATTGTCCAATGATCTCTTGCACGTGCTCTTTAGGTTGTCAAGATCGAATTTGCGATTAACGTTGTCGCTGTTTCAATATATATGGAGCATTTCTGAGAACTCTCTTCGAAACTGTCCATTCTCTATATCTAATACCCTAATGCCTTCAAAGTCAAATTCATGATTCTTTAAACGGCAGTGCATTGCGAGTGCGGAGCGCTCATCGTTATTAATAACGCTACGAAGATGCTCAGCTACGCGGAATTTCAAATATCGCAAGGTCTGCCCCACGTAAACTTTTTTGCATTTTTTGCAAGTCAACTGATAAACCACCCCTTTTTTAGTAGTCTGAGAAGTTTGGGAGAATGTGCAAGCGGCTTTTGATCGAGGATTCGATGAATTCGACAGGGTAACTATTAGCAATGAGGAAGGATTTTATGTGGTCCAAATTTGAATTATGGAACTTGGGATCTGAAAGTTTGATAGCCTCATCTACCAAATTGTAGATGATTGCTTTCTTGATCGTTTTGGGGTGGTGGGAGTGGAAGTTAACGTATCTGCTCGAAAAAGTATCTTTTCTATACTAATTGAAAGAGGGAGTTTCATTGTTTTCACGGATAATAGTTGAGTCAAGAAAATTGAGTCTATTGGAATTTTCCTCTTCAAGGGTAAATTTCAAGTATGGGTTGAAGCTATTAAAAGTATCTAAAACTGTCTGTATTTTCGATTCACAGACGATAAGAAAGCAATCATCTACGTATATTTTGCAGTACAATATGCTATCTCCCAGTTGTTCCAAACATGTACTCTCTAACTGTTCAAGCACTACCTCAGCAAACCATGGGCTGGAGTTACTACCCATGAGGGATCCAACTTTTTGCCTGTAAACGTTATCATTAAATTTGAAATACGTGGAATTCAACGGAGAATCGATGCCATCCAGGAACTCTTGTAAACCTAGTTTCTTCCCCACCGTATTGCATAAGCGATGCCATTTGGCTCTCAACTCCGAGATGATCAAATCTCGGAGAAGATTTGTAAACAGCGAGACTACGTCAAGAGATATGAGGATATAGCATGTTGGTATAACAAGAGCTGCTAGCTGAGATCTAAGTTCATGACTATTTTTTACGGAAAATTTTGGGCGGGGAAAATGCTGGTTAAAAAGGAGTGAGGAGACCTTGTCCAGTTTTGAATTCGATCCAACATTCTGTAAGATCCCCGTTCGCGCTGCTCCTCAGCTGTCGATTTCTTTGCGTTGTCAATGAAATTATTGATACATTTCTTGGGGCGTTCTGAACGTTCAATTTTCAAGCTCAAATCAGCTGCTACGGTAGGTGCCATGGCTGAATGAGTGAGGAACAAACTAAGATCTCAAGTTGAAACGAGGATAACAAATGAGAGTAATACCGAATCTACGATTTATACTGAAGAATTAAGCTTAGAGTGCACTTCAATGAAAAAAAATCACAGTTAGGCATGGAGAAAATGACGATAAACAGAAAAAGGATGGGGATTAGGGAAGTAGCTAGGAGTTGCGTGGGATGAAAACAAAATAGACAGATGGCACAAACTCATTCAAGTTAGCCAAGAAATCCAGAATGGTGTCTACTCCACTCAGCGAAAAAGATTCCCTGAATATTCCACAATTTCCAGGGTCATAAAAGTGAAATTACAGGTTCATTGACGATTCAATCGAAATTCTATTCGGGTTCATTCAATCTCTTTGTCAATTATCACATGTTCATCAGGTAAATTCTCAATGACACTGTCATATGAAGAGTAAGATTATTATTTGAACTAGGAGTACTTCAACCACAAGTCGAGATTGGATGACGAAGAAAGCACTCACGCACTATCTTCCCATCGCATCAGCAAACACTCACTAATAACGTCTTCAAGGGAATCTTTCTTTCTTTTTCAGCAAACTCGATTTGCTCTTCAAAACTGCAGACTCTTGCAAGAACTCTTCAGTTGTTATTACAAGTTCTTCTTCCACATCTCTCGTTTCTGACGCCAACTTTCTTACTCTCTTAGATGCCTCTTCACATTCTTCATTTTTTTACAATCCTGAGCTAGTTCCGTTTTGTATTTAGGAGATGATAATCTTACATCTCTTATCAAATCTTCGACAATATCAAAGTCCTCCACATTTTGACCGGTCAAACGTGAGGTATGGCAAATCAAGCTACGAGAGATGGAATCTTCCTCTGTCTGATTCCAGTACCGTGCAAAAAGTTTCGAACGGTGAGCTGACTGCAGACCCAACTCCAAATGCTCCTATTTCTGACTTCATTGCACGCATGGAGATTTTGAGGAGAGCATCTTGAAGTAGACAAAGAATTCCAACTTAGAGTGTTCTTAGAATTATTTTCAGGCTCTTTCTGTCAGCTTGAGCTCCTGATGAAATTTAGAAGAATTTCGAAGAAATTTTCCTTGGACAATCACCTGTCGTTTCTACGCAAATGAAGATGAGCAAATTTTAGAAAAAGCAACTGCAGAAGCGAAGAAGATGCTATGTGCAATTCATTTGCAAAATTTTTCTACACGCTCTTTCATCAAGATATCAGCGGGCAGAGATGAAGGCTAAGCGCTGAGCGAGAATCTCCGCTAGAGAATTCGATTAAAACACCGACTTGAGATGCTCATATCTCAATTTCCATCTCTCTAGAATAGTTGAGTGAAGAAACATTTCAAAAGACATAGAAGATTCTGATCACTCGTATGTTCAATTTCTTTACTCCACCCGAGATCTTGGAATGCTGACGGAAATGAGGGAAATTTTCAGAAATCGTCCGAATGGAAAAGAGTTCCCATTTCTTCAGCCGTAGGCTTAGATTAATCCTCAAACGAAGATCCCAAAAAACAAAGGAATTAACAACCCTACTGTTTTCACATGAAATATTGAGTCAGATTCAATCCACCCATAAGTGTTATGAATTCGCAACAACACTCTGGTTCTTCTGAACTATCCACGGCATGGGTAGCGTATTGACAAACAACTCTCTACAATGTATGTTTACATTGCGAACTCGTCTACTCAGCTCTCCTAAAAATATATTCAATCAACTAGTTCGAAATGGTTTTCCAAAGCAAGAGAACCATGAGTGAGGAGCAATCAGAAATTCGTAAGTTGAGAGAGCAAGGAAAATCTTTCAAAAGCATTGCAAAGATAATGCGTATACCATATGATAGAGTGCATAAAGTGTTGTCGAATGTATACGGTGTTTCGAGGAAGATAGAGGAAATTCGTCGCGGATCGAGATCGAACCTTGAATATCGTGCACAAGCTGTGATCTTGCAGAGTGGAGGATATACCTATCGTAATATTGCTCAAAAACTCGGAATCCAACCCAGTACTGCACACTATGCTGTGAATAGATACGAAGGAACAAGAACGAATCATGATCGTTTTCGCAGTGGCCGGTGACCAAAAACTTTGGACAAAGAGAACGAATATCTTGTCATGCAAAGTAAACGAAACAGACGACTAACTGCTCCTGAAATAACAGATAACTTCAACGATCGGAGAAGGAATCCGATCAGTAATTCAACAGTAGAACGTCGTCTCATTAAAGCTGGTTTGGAAGAATGTGTCGCTGCTGAAACACCTCTCCTCCGACCTTCTGATCGTATAAAACGTCTCCGGTGGACAGAAAAATATGTCAAATGGACTATTGAACAATGGAAAAACGTTTTGTGGACTGATGAGTCTAAATACGAATTGTTCGGCAGCAAGCGTCGGATATATGTACGCCGAAGATATGGAGAGCGATTTTCTAAACAGTGTCTCGTACCAACTGTCAAACACAGAGCAGGGCGCATAATGGTTTGGGGCTGCTTTGGCAACAATCAAGTTAGTCATCTGAGAAGAATAGAGGGAATTATGGACCAAAAAGTTTATCATAAGATCTTACAACAGAATGCTATCCCATCCGGCCTGAGACTGATTGGAGGAGGATTCTATTTTCAGGAAGACAACGACCTAAAACAAGCTGGATCGGGAAATACGAGAACGTTCAGAAACAAAACAGAACAAATCTAGTTGATGGGAAGCGGCGCAGAGCTGTTGAAAATCAATTGATAGCAGTGTACTTGAGAAACTTGTCAATAGAATGCCAAGAATTTGTCGAGCTGTAAGTAGCGCAAAAGGTTGATTTTTTCAGGAGTCGACAGTATCATAGTATTCCAATGATATTAATCTACTACGGGTTCGAATCTTCCCGCAATTTGATTCAATCAAGTTTTTTTCATTAACCCGCTGACTTCCCATGTCCACATATGTGGACAAGCACGTTTTCCAATATTTCGTGATAACTTTTGTTATATGTGTCATAAAAATCTGGAAAAAGACACAAGAAAGATATATTGCCACGAGAGTTGCTCCCAAATAATGTTTGGTTTTTGAGAAAAGAAGTAAAAACTGAAAAATTTTCGAGCTTAAAATTTTGCCATTTTTCATACTTTTTACACTAGTTACGCATAATTTTTAACTCGGGATAATTTTTCAAGACCCGGAAGTAGGGTCGAAAGTGAGCGGGTTGACTCGTTCTTTTCGGAGTTCATTCATAAATTTATTGTAATTGACTGAATCTTCGGATATTTAGAGTGTTATCCCAATTTAGAAACTACGATAAATATTGACTTGCTATAATGAGTGATATAATTCTCATTTATCTGGTCAAGATTCATGAAAATAGAATGATTCATGATGTGTCACCTGATTCTTTTTTTAGTTATTGAAATCTGAGTGAGATCTGAATGTGAACGTATTCGCGAGAGAGGTACAAACACTTTGGCGGTCAGACGATCTCTCAAAATTTTTCTTATTTCCGTCACCAGTTCAAGATCTCGGGTGGAGTCCAAAAATTGACCGGAACATACGAATAGTCAGAATCTTCTATATCTTTCAGAGTGTTCCTTCACTCAACTATTCTAGAGAGATGAAAATTGAGATACGAGCATCTTGAGTCGGTGTTTTGATCGAATCCTCTGGCGGAGATTCTCGCTCAGCGATTGGCCTTCATTTCCGCCCGCTGATATTTTGATGAATGAGAGATGAATGGTTGTAGAAAAATTCTGCAAATACATTGCACATAGCATCTTTTTCGCTTTTCCAGTTGCTTTTTCTAAAATTTGCTCATCTTCATTTGCGTAGAAACTACAGCTGATTGTCCAAGAAATTTTTTCCAAATTTTTCCAAATTTGATCAAAAGCTCAAGCTGACAGAAAGAGCCTGAAGATAATTCTAAGAACACCCAGAGTTAGGATTTTTCGTTTACTTTCAGATGCTCCCTTTGAAATCTCCATGCGTGCAATGGGGTCAAAGATATGAGCATTTGAAGTTGGGTCTGTAGTCAGCTCACCGGCCGAAAATTTTAGCACGGTATTGTATGTGCAACACATTTCTTGTTCACTTAAAAACCCTCTTTCAAGTGCTGCATTGCCGTGAGACATAGTGGAAACTAATTCCATGAAATAACTCATTTTCCTGAAATCACGTTCGTTCGAGCCCTTGATTATTTCCATCCAAAAAACATCCAATCTCACTTTCCTCTTCTTAGCGACTTTCAATCTTTCTCTGGTACTTGACATATTCATCAATCCCACCGATTCCCTCTCAGTAAATTCTGCCCGAGTAGCACATATCAGATTATTTCCAACAGATATGCCTAAAGCTACAGATGTACGTTGCTCAGTAACTTTTCAATCATTAGCGATAGAAGGATCAAAACAACTAATTCCTTTTACGAGTGGATACTTCAGAGAACATCGTCCCAAATACTTCCTCAAAGAACATTTACTGACCGTGCGACAATCGTTTTTGAATTGAAGTATGGCTAAGTCAGAAACATTTTTTCAATTTTTCAAGGCATTCATGGTAGGATACCCGATTCTCACTTTCTCCGCCGTTAACACATTTTTGTTATTGCCAAGATTCATCTTCCATGAATTTCTACTAAACTTGTCAATTTTTTCACTCTGAACAATCCGTTTCATTACCTCCAGAAGTAGTTTCGTAACAGAATCATGAAGATACGGTGCTCTTGGCTCATTGGATTGAAACTCAGTCAGAAGAGGTTCGAGATCTCCAGCCAACGTTTCAAAGAAAGCTAACTTTGCATCTAGAAGATCGTCATTCACAGCATCTTCGACTGTCTTATAGCTTTGGCAAGTAGTCTCTCTCGCCTCTTTGGTGACTCTTCAATATATAACTTCATGTTAGGTGAGACTTGACAAGCTTGGTTGGCAGCTGGCCCATTTTCGAGCCAACGGACACCGAAAAAACTTTTGGGAGGCATATCAGAACCTGATGGTTTTTCGTAAATATCTTTTCTAGCCGTGTAGTCATTAAGCAGAATATAAAATGCTCTCGAATCACCCGCTATCTCGCATTCTAGCTTAAGTTCAGAGGTTTTACTATCGTTAGCATTATCTTTCCTAGTGAAACTTTTTTCTTGAAAGCATTGTAAAAAACGTGTGATCCACATGGTCCTCAGTCAAGCAATTTCTTCTCTTGGGCAATATCGGAAATCAATTTTGTGAGCTCACGATGAACCGCCAAATTGACATTGGTTCCATCCATAGACATTTGTATGAATTTTTCCACTGGATGAACAGGTACAAAGTCTAGAATAGCGTCAAAAATATCATCTGCTCGAGTGCAACCTAAGAATGCTGAAGTGAGATAACGCGTTTTGACTTGGTCTGAATCGCGCTTCCAAAATCCAAAAACTATGTCCATTTTGTGCTTTATGCAATTCTGTTCATGGACTCGTCGAACCCCATGACTAAGACTCCATAGTGCTTGAATGGAATTAATAATTTATCTTCGAAATTGAGAGCTATTCCATGACTTATATTATACGGTATTGTGACTTTCCTGGGATTCAGTTTGCTGAAAACTTGACTGTTAGGGTTCATTTTTCTCGTCACTAGTATACCCGACTCTATATCTTTCAATGAAAAATGTCTATCAACACCATATGAAACCCATAAAATTCCAGCTTCTGAAACATCCTCCTTGGAAACCACAACATTCATATCTCTTCGGGTAGGAGAAACGGAACCGTTGACTTTCCGTGGACTATTTATAGCTAGTTCATATCATAACTAGCGTTTTCACTTCTTGCGCGCTATCCACCAGTACAAGCGTAGCCTGTGCGAGAGCCAAAGGATTCAATTCAAATCGATCCTGGACGAACCAATACCGTAAACCCGTTTGACGTCATCAAATTTTCAATTTTACGGTAGAAATTCCCTGAGTTTTCTAGGCTTTCCAGGTTTTCCAGGTCTGAAAAAAATTCCCTGAGAATTCCAGCATTTCCATGATTTCCAGATTCGGTAGACATCATGTCAAGGGAGCTGTATAATCAGCTGTGCGCGACTCGCTGATTTATTACTGCGTACAAGTGATGAGACGCTCGCATACGCGAGCCTATAACTGCAGCAACCGAATATAGCCATGCAACGTAACGAGAGCGAGAGAGACAACGCGATAGGTGCTGTCCAAATTGCGAGTGGAGGCTAGATTCGGTGGGTGAGCCGCGCGGCGAGGGGAAAGCGCACGATATAGCTCACTGCATCAACTATAGCTGCCTCAAACATGGGCAGCGGAACTGGGCGAGCGGGAGGGAAAGGGAAACGAGCGCGCTCAATTCGCCTTTCGCGCGATGTACTTTGGGTGGTGTGAGTGTATGTGTGATATACTAGGAACGATACACTCACCCGCCGCGACTGAGGTTCCGTGGCTCTTCCCTCTCCAGTGCCCTCCTCGCTGCTCCCGAGGATGCCGCGGAAGGTGCTCGACATCGCCTCAGCTGGACGTCGAGGCGGCAGCAACGTCGACCCGGCGCGCCGATGATGGTGCGCTCGAGCCGAGACAACTGCTCGCTGCGGCCAATGACTGCCGCAGGGCTGCTGCCTCCTTCCGTGCGAGACTCGCCACCTGGCGAGCTGGTCCGCTGCGTCGCCGATTGCCTCGGCGCCGGTGACGGGGAGGCCTCCATGATCGAGGCTCCCGTGCTGGTGTTCTTGGTATAGCAAGAGTGCAGGGCGAACGATATCGCACCAGCACAACACACAGCACTGCACTCCACCCGCGAAACTCTCGAAATTTTCCCCGCGCGCGCACCATATAGCGATTCTCACACGCGAGATTACACGATCAACCACGCTCTGCTACCAAAAATGTTGGGGCGAGATGGTCCATGGGTATCTCGGAGCCCTTCCGAGGTGGATTGATCGTGTGGGAGGATGAAAGGGGTTCACTAGGATCTACCAATAACACTCACGAGAAGTAGGATGAAAATGACTGAACTGTATTGTCAATAAAGGAGTGGAACAGAAGGAATAGGAATAAATCGCGAAGAATCGCGTGCGCGACGCGTGTTTCTACATGAGGTGAATGTGGTTCGATGCAGGAACGAGGCAATGGATTCTTGTTGGATCATAACCATTCATTCAGCTTATATTATAGAAAGCTCGAGGTGGTGGAGAGCGTGCCATGTCCGCGTCGTGCGTGATCCACGGGGATACTGGCTGCGAAACGGAGCAAGGCCATCGTCGGAGCACCGCGCGACGCCTGTATTTTACTCGCGTAACTGGATTCAATCGCGTGAGTATATATGTGTGTGTGGTGATCGCGTACATTTGATCGGTGTTACATGAACATCCTCTTACCTCGGCAGGAATGATGGCCAAATTATAGTGAATGAATTCCAGAAATGAGATCATTCTTGCTGTGAAACATCCAATGCAAAAATCGAACAAGAATCAAAGTAGCATTGTCATCATGATTGAAAATCAAAGAATGTATTCATATCAAAATTCAGAATTCAAAAAATGTCTATAGGATTGTCATTCATAAAGCACTGTAATGTAGCACTTGACGCTGCACATCAGCAACAAAATACAGCTGGCAGTTCAGACGGTTACATCGGGTAAGGTGAGCTTCACCAGATCTACTATAGGACGGTCGAGCGTCGTCGAAGCGGTACGGACTTGGACAACCCGAACGTTACCATCCTCTCCAGGAAAAACTTTGACAATTCGACCAAGCGGCCACCTAGCTGGTGGAGTGGTCTTATTTCAAATTAGGAAGAGATCTCCCTCGTTGAAATTGGGGTGAGTCTGTTCATTTGACTCTTTTTTGAAGCGTCTGTGAATGACGTGACCAGCGCTTCCACAACTGCTGCATCATTTGAGTGGTACGCTTCCAGCGGCGAAGCGGTGGTACTTTGTCCTCAGCGATTCTATTCTCCAGCGAAAAAGAGGATTGCTCTCCAATCAAGAAGTGTGCTGGTGTCAGCGTTGATAAGTCTGACGGATCACCATTCAGGGGCATAAGAGGTCTTGAATTTAGCCAAGCTTCAACTTGACATAGCAACGTAGAAAATTCCTCGTACGTGAGAATCGTTCCCCCACTGCCCTTTGGAGGTCATGTTTCACTGCCTTGACCCCAGCTTCTCATATTCCTCCAAAATGTGGGGCATCGGGTGGAATCCACCGCCACACGGTACCCAAATAGCTAAGAGATTGGGAGACAAATTTCCTGAAATCAGAACCTTTTGTGTACATTTTACGGAGCTCAGCTTCTGCCCCGTCAAAGTTTGTACCATGATCGCTCATCAAAAGCTCACAAGGGCCTCGGCGTGATGTGAAACGCTTGAACGCCGCTAAAAACGCGTCCATGCTATAGTCAGAGGCAACTTCTAAGTGTATCGCCTTCGTACTTTGGCAAACGAGGATTGCAAAATAGCCCTTGTACGATTTTTGATCACGGACTCGCGAGGCAAGAAGTTGAAAGGGACCAGCGTGATCGACTCCAGATCGAGAGAAAGGGCGAAAGGGTGTCACGCGTTCTGAAGGTAACTCAGCCATTAGCTGATAAGAACGAGAAGCTCTATATTTTTGACAATTTGTGCATTTATTGATGAGAGTTTTCACCTCCCTTCTCCCCTGTGCAATCCAAAACATCTGCCTAACGAGACAACGTCAGTTGTATACCACCATGCAGCGTTAGCTGATGGGCGTGACGGATCAACGATGACGTGAAATGTGATTTAGCAGGTAAAATGATGGGATATTTTCCATCATTGCTGATGTTTGCATGTTCCAACCTACCGTCTACTGTGATAAGTCCTTCGCGTGAAACTGGATTGAGTCTCGCAATAGAGCTCGATTTTTCTACAGATTTGTTTTTCTGTAAGTTACGGTATTCATTTGGAAAATAAGCTAACTGAGTCAGATAACTCCAAATGAGTTTGGCATGACGAGTTTTTATTTGAACAATCAATTCCTCTGAGACAATAGGGAAACTAGAAATCACAGTGGATACGCGCTTCTTAATATCAACAAGTCGCATCTTGTGGAGCAATTTTGCGATGAAACTCATCACGTATACTGTGATTCAGAGGAGTTTCGATAATGAAGAATATTTGCTAACCAACGGCCAAATCTCCAGCTTACTTTTGCTAGCAATCACTGTATTCACGTTCATAGACTTTTGTTGAACAGTAGCAGATGTCTCAATGGTGTCCACAAGACTTGAATTGACGTAGTTAATTTGACTCCAATCAAAATTGTTATCACGTAGATTTGACGGACCTTCCCACCACAGTTTTCCTGAAATCAATCCGTCTCCTAATCGACTTCGAGAAGCCATACCAGCCGGGTTTTTATTCCCTTCAATGAGATTCCAAGTGACTTCTGGAATCATAGTATTGACTTTTGCACATCTGTTGGCAACAAAAGTTGGCCAATTTGATGCTGGTTTGTTGATCCAGTGCAAAAAATCTTGTGAATCACAATGCACATGGATAGAATGAGATTTGAGTTTCAGCGCCAAAGCAAAACGTCCGAGCAATTTTGCCGCCATCAACGCTTCACATAACTCAAGCTTAGGAGTAGATCAAACATTCAACGGAGTTAATTTTGACTTCGCGCCCAGTAACGCAACTCCAACGCAGTCGTCTAGAACTCTGAGGTATACGACCGCGGCACAATCTACATAAGAAGCATCAGAATACCCGTGAAGCTTATATTTTTGTGGTGTATTTTTGATACCCAAATATCTGGGAATTCTCAAGTTAGATATGAGATAACGAATTATACCATTCATCAAAAGATTCTCGAAATTCGTCGGATAGAACTTCATCCCACGACTTTTTCTTGATCCAGAGCGACTGCACAAACTTCTTTCCTGCTACCACACTAGGTGTAATCCAGCCTAACGGGTCAAATATTCTCGCAAGTTTAGAAAGCGCTGATCGCTTCGTGAGAGGGCCAACGAGTGGCTCGAGAGGGAGATTGGATTTAAAACCATCGTCAGAAAGAGACCAACTGATGCTTAGTACTGGGGAATGCAATTCTTCTTGCAAAGGATTTTCCACCACTAAGGAATTGTTCGGCAAACTTTCAATGAGCTCAGGCGTATTTGCCAGCTATTTTCTCAACTCAGAACCGCCTTTTTTGAGCAATTGAATTGTCTCAGATTGTTTGGTCACGGCTTCTCGAATGGTAAGACCACCCGACACAATACCGTCCATTTAGCTCTCCCCATCAACTACTTCACAGGCCACAGGAAAATTTTCACCCTCGTCTTGAACCAATTGTTTGAGAGTCATAATAGCAAGAAATGGCGAGCAGGTATAACCAAAGGTCAATACAGTCATGAAAAGTGTCATAAGAACATCTGAGACATCTTCCCGCCAAAGAATCGCTTGGAGATGCTGATCATCAATATGCACGCCAATTTGTAAGAACATTTGCTTGAAGTCGGCTACGAACGCGTGAGAATATCGACGCCAGCGTGTATACAAAGGGACTAGCCGGTTAAGACTAGTGGATCGGCCCTTGGTCGGTATCGATCCCAGACCAATTTCCCCCAGTTTCTAACCCCAAAACTTGCAAGAAAAGAAGTCAACCAGGTCCAAATACCGCACTCTCTTCTCAGGGCGCCCTGGAAACCCTCCAAAAAACGCTAAAAATCGTTGTTTCTTTGATTGGCTCGCTTTCCGATGCATCTTAACGAATCGTTCTGAAAATTTTTTTGCGTATTGTTGAGTCTTCAACAAAAAGGGAAAAAATATTAGCATATCGATAGTCGCCCGTTCAAGCCTCGAAAAAATTCATGAAAATCTTAAAATCGATTTTTCTCCCCAAAATCGATGAGGAAGACGTTGGCTGACCATCCCAACGTGTTGACCTGACCATTTTGCATCGAGAATCGTTCCAAAACATACCATTTTAGGGGACGGAACATGGTCAAAAACGCAAAAAACCGTTTTCAAAGTACTTTTTCACTCAGTAAACAGCCTCTCCTGCGCATGCGCGGACTTGTAACGCTCTAAGCCGTTTCAAAATTAAAAAAATTCCAAGGTGTCAAAATCGTGGACCCTGGGAGGGTTCGACGACACTTCCGAACTTCAAACGCAAGTATCTCCGGTTCTAGTGCATCAAATTGATTCCAGCTCAGCTCATTTTCTTGGTAATGGAGAACTTGCATGCGGCGGAGAAAAAAAATGTGACGCATGGCATGGATAGAGGGCATCGATAGAAAGACTTTACAAAAGACAGAATATTTTTGGACGCAATATATATTTTCTGAGAGAAGATTGAAAACGCATCCGATCCAGGTGCTCGTTCAAATTAAGAAGTATCCGGAACCCAGGCGGGTGCGTTCCTATGTGCCGCTGCGCATGCGTACACGCACTTGTGTACACTGTGGCTGGACACGTGAACGCACCGTCT
>JAPYYZ010008342.1:0-12745 GCA_030522705.1 Eretmocerus eremicus
TATGAAGTCTATGTGGGCAACGGTCGCGTTTGTGTGTGCTACCGCGGCCTCGACTTTGCAACCACTGCGGAAGAACGCGAACGTTGCGATGCACCGCCAGAAATCGGTGAACTGTTTTTTAGAAAAATTTTGAATTTTTTTTGGAAATTTTCAAAAACTTGCAATAGCAACGCGAGTTTGATTTGACGCGTGGGGTGAATAATTATATAATCTAAGGAGTATCTGGCTTAGGCATTAGGAGTTTGTTAAGAGTATCCTCTTTCGGTGGAATATGATGAAATGACCTGAGATTTTGGGGGACGTGCTTGTACACAATCGGAATGACATTCATTTTCCCCTAAAAATTAAATGTTGTGTCCGCCCGTTTTGAGGCATGCCATTTTTACGATTTCTCTGTTGCTTTCAGAGACTCGTGATAGAGAATATTATGACGTTGCAATGTTGTGAATGTATTTTTCTCGACCTCCCAAAAAATGTGACACGTGCGTATTTTTAGACATGACGCTCCAACATACATCTACAGTAGGCACCATGATTAATTGAAGGTTTACATTCTTTGATCGTCATCTCCTAGTATGTCATACGCTTTGAAGAAATTGATGTGATAGTTTACAACGTGAGAACAAAATATTTTCTCAAGAATAGGAACGTGCGTCAATTGGGAACTCCAATATGGCCGCCGCCAAAACGAGTTTAGTTCCCAATACTCTCCCACAGTATGAATTTTGAAGTTTTCTAATGAGAGAGGGGGTGATTTAGAGGAAAAATAAAAAACAATGTAGATAATGGTTTTTTGAACAATTGGGATAGATTGTGGGGTGTATTTTAGATTAGAGAAATTTTTTAGATTTTTTGTTGGAGATTTAAGGAAGTTATAGACAAGTAAAAGATAAAAAATTGATTTTTTGAATTTTTTCAACATTGAACGGCAATCCTTTGGAAATGTGTAAATCAAAAAGTAATGAAAATTAGGAATGGAAATTTCATGATGTGTAAAGCTAATAGGAATGAAGAAGTGTAGAAAATTTGCGATTGAAAGGAGAAAATAAGAAAAAGTTGTAGGAGAAGGAAAAATTGATTAGCACATACAGATCGCACATACATACAGATATGGAGATACGTAAGAATAAATTTATTTATGGGAAGACTATGATAGGGAATGGATAAAAGTGAAGATAAGCAATAAAATATTCTTCTTCAAATATGAAGAATTTTGAGAAAATTGTAGAGAATGGTGTGCTTTTGCCGAAAGGAATACATTCAGGATTTAGATTTTCGAGGCGAGATAAAGTTTCAGTCCGGAAGCACCAGCAAGTCCCGAAAAACTGGGAGACACTGCTGAAAAAGCCGAAGAAGAATTTGATTGAGGCGCCATGATAGTGGCGATAGCAGATATCACGGGCCTGTGAAGAAAAATCTTGATGAATTGAGGGGATCTTAAGATTTTGCAGTGAAAATTCATGAAATCTACTTCCGTAGGTTATAAAATCTATAGAAGATGCTCGATCTTCGAACTTGGGTGCGGTGATTCTCTTATCAATCAATTGCAAGCAATGAAGAATCTATATAGACCGACACTCAAACATCATCGTGGAAAACCGAACGACACTCGCTGCGTTCTCAAGTGTAGGATGACCGTCGTGCCTTATTTTCACATGCACATGAGCCCAGTCATGCCCGCGCTGGAGCAAAAGTTTTATTTATAGCCGTCCATCGCGCGAGCTTTGCGCGGCGCAAGTAAGCTCCGACACCTGCCACCACATAGGCACCGAGCAAATCGCAATCGTCGCAAGCTCGCGTAATTCACAAATATCCACAAACGCAGAATTTCTCTCCTCGCACGGGTCGCCGTTCTAACCCCACAAGGGCCGAAAACGAGCTAAAGTACTCTCTCGGGGTGAAATTGAAGTACCGCGTCGAGGTCGGACGTCATTAGAGCTCGGGAAATTTCGCAAAAAATTCTGCCCGTCGCGCCATACCCACACGCGAGAATGTGCCCACGTGCACAGGCCCCGTAAATACACTCCACACACGCACCGAAGAGGAGCGATGCAGTCTCGCTAGAGGGGATCGTATGCAGCTGAGCTCGGCTGCTCTCTCGGCTGGAGGTCATTGGCCCTGCGCTCTGCAACGTGCTCTCGCTCTGCGCTGGCTCAGCTTGGCGCGAGTGTGCCGACGACCCTGCCCCGCGCGCGCGATATGCCGCACATGCAACGCGCACCTCTATATACCCGTTGCAGCGCGATGCGCGCGAGCGTGGAAAAGAGGGCGGCCGGGTGGCCCCCGCAGTCACGCATCCAGCCCCCAGTCCGTCTCTCCGTAGCCCTGTGGTATAGAACTCGGGTAGAAACCGCGCGAGAGGCTCGTTTTTCAAACTCCCCCGTTGGAGCTAGGGTCGCTTGTACAGTTCGCTCTATCCCTTCGCTTCCCTCTCCGCCGAGCTCTCCGCTCAACTATGTAGTTAGATTTTGGGTAGCTGCGACGAGCGCGTGGGAGATGCACGAATCTCTATAGAGCGTGCGCGCGGAGCCGGATCGGATTTTCGATTGGGCTTCTTACCCATCGGGCTAAGCTTGAGCGACCCTTGGCTATGCTCCTCGTGATGCTTAGCGTGCCGCATCGACGCGACGGGGGGAGACTACGGGCACGGAATAGCTACACAGCTACGCGATAGACGGCCGACACCAACTTTTTGAACGTTAAGTCGGCGCCGTGGCCGAATTGCTTGGGGGCCGATGAACCCCACCGCATGCCCCGGCTCGCTGCGTGAGACGCGGCGATTGAAGAAACGGCCACCAATGATGCTGCTCTCTCGGTGATCTCTCGCTTTTCCAATCGAGAATTGGGCGCGCTTGGGCAGGTAGTGGGTTGCTTTGCTCGCCCGAGGAGCTCCCCGCGTTGCGGTTCCTCGATTAATCCATCACGCTTTTCCCCACAATCGGACGTTACGAGCTTTTCGGATATGCTTCTGGATCCAGTATTGGAACATTCTACCCAACAGTAGAGTCCCTTCAAAGCCAACCATGAGTGATTTTTGGTATAAGGAGACTTTCAAAATGTATGGAATAACCTTCAAAAACAAACAAGTCGGAAGTGAAACCGTACGTTATGTGAATATCTATCTTGACAGCGATTTCGTTGCCAATGCCCTTCTCGGGGAACCTCATACTTGTTCATTACACTCGTGGCTACTTGATTAGCAAGTATTGTGAACTATCATAAGATAGTGAACATTTTTTTCAGTCAAGTGAGTTTGTCTAAGGTCACTGACAATGCACATTTTTACATCAAGCCGCTCCTTGGATTTTGAACCAATAGCATGATTTTACGAGCTTTGATCCAAACTGAAAATCACGTTATCTTTTTTGGGTATCATCATGAAAACCTCACAAATCACAACGAAAAATTACAAATGATGAAATTCCCAGAAAATCCTCGCATCGGTCATTGAATTTACGTATGGCCTTCAATTCTACCCGAAGTCAAAATTTATTCCTCCGAAGTATCAATCATTCCTAATTTATGAAATTCTGGTAAATTTTATAAATATACGTGTTTCAAAAAATTTAAGTACTTGATAAATCTAAACTCTGAATTCACTAAAAAAACTCAAGATGTTGCCGAGTGATCGATCATTGCCCAGGTTGAAATGGAATCCAGAGTGACTCAAAATACATGCAAGGGAAAGTTCAAGTTGAAATGCACTTCAAGAAACCATGTTGGCATGAGTATTGAACAAAAATATGCAAAATTTCCACAAAGAGCAAAGAAACTAAATCTTGAACAAGTGCTCATTCATTGAAAAAATTTCAGTCGACCATTCCGTAGAAACCCACCTTTATGGCCTTTATCAGATCTCAATACAGCGAAATGTCATTTATCTGAAAGCGAATTAGAGATAAGAACACGCATGGGAAAATGAACAGAATCAAGAGAGGTGTTAAATTCGCGCGCCAGACATCTACGAAAGCATTTATCGCGCACGGCGCCGCACAAATTTTTCCTTGCTCATTGCAATGGCGCAGTGCGTATACTCCGAGGTATATACACGTACAAATACATGCACTTCAACTTTCTTTTTTTCATCATAGTTGAATACGTATGCGCACAACTTCGTGGATGTGTTGTGTACCATTGATTTACTTTAACTCATTTGCAACATTTTATCCGTGCATTTAACACCATTCAGAGTGCAATTTTTCTTTGCACATTTGTGAGGAATTCGAGAAAACAATCCTCTGCTCCAGTCTTGCACTTGAGATTTCTTGTAGAGAACGATTTAATGGATATACTTTCACAATTTCACTCTCGTTGGCTCTTCATTATTCTACTCGAGCTGGTCAGAATAAGTAAGATTATAGAAACTCATACGACAAACTGGAGAGGGGTCTGGCTGTGCGGAGTCCAAATAACCGAAGACGCTCGAATATCATCTTCAAGTGTCAATCTCGAGGTCGTTTCCGTGTTATCGAACTCTGGTGACCTTCGGAGACAGATAATACCAGCGATAACGCCTTGCTCATCGTTGCGCTCTGCAGTGCATTGCACTCCGTCGAGCCCCTCTCGATTCCGAAAATCAGCTGCATCGAACAAGTGTCATTCGATACAAGATATCACACTCGTTCAAAAGCAAACAACTGGCGTTTCGCAAATTTCTCAACGCACTTTCAGCATTTGAGTTTACTCTATGCGAATCTCGTGTAATCTATCCGCTGCGCCGTGGATCGATTTCTCATCGCCCGGGCACAATGCAACAGCCTCGTATACGATCTAGGAGAGAGTGAAATAGCTCAGCGAGAGAGAGGCGAGAGATACAGATCGGGAGCGGCAGAGATTCGTTTCGCCTGCTCCTTCGTGCACAAGAGCGGCACCCGCAAAACCTGTTCGAGCCTCGAAATGGGTGTTGGCGTGTGTGGCGCGCAGAGAGCCAAGATTCGAAACCCGCGCGCAGCGATGCGTTCACAAACTCGCAGGGAATGTCCGATCAGAAATTCAGTAAGGCTATCCTCCTTACGAATCAGACCCTGATCAGTATTCGCAACCGATACCTATCGGGATCATTTCAGTGGGCACGGCATAAGCTTGCGTGTTGTAGTATGGATTGGGCCAATCTATACAGATATCTGGTTGTACAGATTTATGGCCTTGAAAACATATGTGACTGACAGGCGATGTCTGACAATCGAGTGCTTGATCGTTGATTTTCTGAGGAAATACAGTAATCTTGTTGAATTGGTGTGAAAACGAATAGAAGATAACATAAAGATGGCAAAACTCGTAAAATCTAGCGGTAGGTTTGCGCTAGAAGCAATTCTGTTAATAAGATTCAATAATGCCTGACGACCCAGCCAAAGATTTCTCTTGTGAAAAACGAGGTTGCTGACGAATCGTGGGAAAATTATTGAAGATTAGTACGCCAAATGACATACTGAGACTCAAGTTCAATGTTAACATAACAAGAATCGGAAGATCTGGGTCTCTTTGCTTGAATTTCTCAAAAACAGGATTCGAGAAAAAACTGAAAGAATTGTACAAGTGGTGTATATCAAGAAGCATCCTTTTTGAAGGACATTCAGAAAATGAGCCAATTGTTCATATTCATACGTGTTGGTAGATGAACGAATTGATCAGCAATGCAGGCAATAAGCCGTAGTTATAAAGAGGACAATAATCCTGAGAAGCATTCTCGTGAAAGTTTTGTGAGGATTGATTGCTATTGCTCTAGAGATACGGGAATTTCAAAAGCAGACGTGGAATCTGGCCTCTCTTGGGGGCATATACAGGATGGTAAACCGACATTTCAATAGTTACACTCAAAGTCTTTCGAAAGACAGAAGGAAAAAAATACTGTGAATAATATTGCATCTATTACAACAAGTCCGTGAATTTTGACCTACAAGCTGTTTCTGGTGATATTGCCGATTTCATATTAGCAATATGCATTTATCGCATATCAATGAAACGTGACAGCCACCGAAAAACAGCATAATGGTGGTCAGAAGTAAGAATTACTTCTAAGTTACAATAATAATCATAACGATTTGGGCAGACACGCCCAAAAAGAACCGATTTGTTCAGATGTTTTACTTTGCTAATGAATAAGCGGATAAGGAATTTTCCACATTGATTAAAATTTTCGAGGTGATCACTTTGGTCAGCGAGCGATAGTCTGTTCAAAATTGTCCAACTAGTACAGAGACTGCTTCGGAAAGAATAGCAGAGGTTCCTGCACCGACTATTCAGCTTTTCTCATTACGAAACTTGAGTAACGAGCGCGTCAATTGCTTTTCGCAAGTTGCAGATGGATCACACGTCGACGAAGCATCATTGACATTTCATCATTAGCTCGATTCCCCCGAGTCATGGAGAACGTTTTCAAGCGTACTAGCGAGGAATACATTCGTGTGTCTCACGATAAGTCCATGCTGAGTTTCATCATTATATTAGAGTCAATGATGAGATGCCGACAAAATTGGTAGCGGAAGCTAAAAAATTTTATCGACCGAGTGTGCTCCCGATTCGACACGAAAAATCTGAAAAAGCGACGTGAAAAAGGAAAATCACTGGTTCGATGTGGCCATCGGTTTTGCAGTGTAGTCCAAGGCCTCAGGCGACGAGTGCGCACGCGCAACTCGATAAATCCAGCGCGAGCGCGCCTTATTTGAGTTTCGCGCTTACTTGTGCACACGGCTGCTGTTGCGGCTCTCGAGACAAGGTCGACTAACTGTACCCCATATCTGCGCTGCGGCCGCCCGCGCATACAGCCGTGTACAGCTGCGAGAGAGAGAGAGAGAGAGAGGAGGAGGCGTCATGTGCTTTTGACTCCCTCATGCTGCAACCAACGCATGAGCCGCCAACTCTCCGGAAGCACGTGACGCGAGCGCGAAATTGATAAAGCTTTCCTCTCCTCTTCTCGGCTCGATGCGGCACATTGGCGACGTTCGCGGCTCTCACGACTTCTCCTTTGATACTATCGTAGTCGCGCTGTACATCGAGAGTTGCCGAGTGATGAAACTCCCGAGAGAGATAGGAGGCCCGAGAGGCAAATGGATAATCGCGAGCAGCTCTCTGAAAGGGAGATCGAATCGATTTCGAGAGAGCTGAATGCAGAATTGATTCGCTGCCTTGGCTGCCTTGGAAGATTCGATGGGATTTCGATCTAATTGGATCAGTGGCGATTGCGACATTGGTGAAAATTCGACGGTATCTCGTCTGATGCCGACCCCTAAGGGTATATTTTGCAATCGGAAGATTGGACGAGCAAGATGTTTAAGATTGGCGACTGGAGTAGTCGAGCCGTAAATTTAGCACCTTGAGGTGCTATACGCTAAACTCACTATGTGCGGTTATTTTACAATTGTTAAGCTTTTTTTGGGTATGCCTATATGCCACGCCAGATAGTGTCGTGCCTCAAAGCGAGATCGCTCAGCCGATCAATCTAAAGCTTGTTTTTACTCGATGATCTTTTTGTTATCTACAGCGTAAAAGTTTGAGCTAAACTGTTAGTGAAGTTGTATATTAAATTACTAAAGATACAGTTAGAAATATTACTGATTGAGTACGAAACATTTGATATTCATTCGATCCTTAAATGTTCCCCAAATTTGAGATTTTCTGATGATAACTGATCGATGAAAGATGTTTTCTGGAGACCCGAGCAGTTCCAAGGGTGTCATTTTCTGTTTGTTCATCCCGTGTGAACACTTTGTTTTTGCCCATTATAAGTGTCCAATATATTGGGCACTTCTTTCTGATTCATTATGTGAAAGCTAAGAGAGGGAGGGGGGGATTAAAATTCTAATAAATGTTGCATACCTTCCGTCAATGCCCAAACTGATAGGAAAAGGTTTGATGTGTGCCATTTGTTACACTACAATTTCATAAACACAGACTTATCAATTTTCGCGTGTTCGCAAAGTCTGAAAATTTTGCGACACATTCTACTTCGAATGAAGAAAAGGATTCACTCTGTATAGAGCAAGCTAAGATCAGAAATCTCATTTGAGGTTTCTATCTATGAATATAACCCGCTGTGATCGATTCGTGAACGCAGAATAAACTTCAAATCGCGTGTTGACAAATTGTCTAATGTATTGGACAATTGTATGAACTCCGTACTATAAAGCAACCCCCCAAAATTGTTATGGTGACTATGCAAGAGATCAACACGCCATCAAATGCTGTTATTCAAGATAATACTTTATTTGCCCATCTCCTAAAATAATCAAGATTCTCAAAGATGTAAGCTAAAAGGGTACAAGAATGAAAAATTTCATGGCTTGTAAGAAGTGTAATGCCCCTGAGTATTCCGCGACAGAAACCGTTCCCGTAACTTCCGTTCCGATCAAAACGATAACGAAACTGACGATTACATGTAATTTCTACATAATTACTCTAGGTTTGACTTTATCATAATCTGAAATATGAATACTTTCTCTTATTGAAATTGTGGAGGGCGTATCTAATATATTGGACGCTCGTTATTTTATGTTAGATGAGTACAAAAAACATTTGTGGGACATTGTACTTCAGTTTAGACCTAATTCACTCTAATTCAGACAAAATCTGATTTTTACACGCTCTTTTCCAGTACTGGAAACAGCTGTGTAAAGTAAATGGTTTTAAGGCAAGCATATGATGAATGCTCTCTTCCAAGAGAAAATAAAGGGTATTGTGATAGAAGAATGGGAGGCTATTATAAAACATTTGAAACACAATCTGATGGAAGGAAATCAGTGAGCCAAGCAAGAGCCAAGAGGATGGCGTGTTTCTTCAGACTAACAATCATCACATAGAAAGAAGATCAAACGCGCAAAGAAGCAATTCCACGTGTTCCTCGTCAAAAGTTTTGTGTTGACTGCAACATAATCTTGCATATTGGTGTATACCAAATGACTTTGAAGATATGCTTATAGTCAAGCGGGCTATGTTATCGAAATCGATATATCAGCTGAGTCAGACAGACTTTTCACAAATCAACCATCAGCTGAAGAAAAGATGGTGTTGACTTTAGAAATCTAGATAGAGTCTGGGTACGAGGCATTTTCTTTTCTGTTCGCAGCAGACATAGAGCAAACAGTTTGGAAATCAGCTGACTGTTTCAAACGGGATTGATGCGGCGAGTCAACAGCCAGCAGCAGTGTTCCGTTCTGATGGGAAAGATAAAATGAGGCAAGAGCAGAGAAGTGAAAAGAAGCAGAGAAGCCCACTGCTGTGCACATTAGCGAGGAAGATCAGCGGAAAGAATACACTTTATAACTCGCACTGCTATACTCTGTGAACGGCGAGGGCAAAGAAGTCGAGGAGATAAGTTGAGCAACGGCGTACGATAAGGCTTATCGTTATCGTCCAGAGCCTTATTACGTACGCACATTCAAGTACGTAATTACGTATGCATTTGGAGCTACTGATACACAGATTCTTACAGCCCAACACTGCTATTTGGCTGTCAGAATATGATCTGGATCTGCGGCGCCACTTTTCGCAATGATGGAGCCATACGAAATAAAGATAACCTATTTCATGCTCGAATTCATCTTGTGCATCGTACTTCGAGAGGATTGAAGTGCATCAAAGGTTAAGTTTTAATTTTTCTCTGAGTCTGATGCTCACCATGCAGCATCGAATGGAAGTAAACTGGGCATCCTATTCCATACAAATTTGACTTTTGTTGAAATATTGAAGCATTTGGCTCACAAAATGTCCATTTTTTGAGCTAACGATACCTAATAATGAAAAAATTCAAACTGTGAGGTAAACTTCACGGAGGATAGGAAATCGATTCGATAGAGCTATGATTCAACAATTTTCCTCTAGAGATATTATCATATTGCTATTTCATTTATTTCCTGCAAAAAATGAGCACAAGTTTATTTAACAAATGTTGTCATGGGAGATTGCAACGATTTAATGGTGAAAAATACAGTCAATTGCAGATGTACTATCGACACTATACTCAAATATTCAAAAGTAATTATAATTGGTTGAAAAACTTTAGATCAAACGGAATTTATTTTGGATTGACTTTGGAAGATACTATGGAATTAGTAGTTATCGGCATTATTTAGATAGAAATCTACGTCGTTTATATCAGTTCTGATACGGTCAGTAGTATAAGATGAAAATCAGTGTAAGACGAGAGAAAAAATGGATGATATGCAAGATTACTTGGTTCTGATCGAAGTAAGGATTATTGCATTCTCAACGCATTCTCAAAATTATTGAAGACGATTTAAAAACAGCTGAGGGAGGAGTAGCTTGTAAATGTAAGATGAGGTTAGTGAAAAATGTTGAAGTCTTTTACAAGAACGAACTCAGGACTTTGGTCAAAGTCCGTACGATTCGTTGGAGAAAAAATTGATCCCGGGCAGATTGCAAATGAGGATGAGAGAAATTCAAGACTAACTGTGCTTCAATGTAATGGAGTACAGTAGGAACTGCGTAAATGTAACTCGGGTCTGATCAAAATCGTCCAATTTAAAGAGGTGTTCAACTTACAGAGATTAATCAGTATACATCAAAGGCCAATGGTTCCTGCATGTGGTAAGTATCCAACTTACAGAGGTGTCTAGCTTAGACGGCGTTAAAATCAACAAGTTTTACTGTTTGCCGAAATCATTTGAATTTGTGAGTAGGACATAGTTGTCCGATAATAGAGGAAGATTAGGAGTTGAGATTTTAAGCAATAGATCATATGCTTTGCTCACGTAAGAGCTAATGCGATGAACACTTACATTGGAATTGAATTTTCTTCATAGAATTTTTCTTATCATATCGAAATGGACATGTTACAGTTATCGTATCATGTAGCAAACGTCAAAATCCGAGTTTAGCAAATGTGTCTCTCATCAATTGCCTTCCGAAATCAAGTCAAGCTTCAATGCCCATACCTAAATAATATAGCATTTAAATACTTGCACGAAAGAGTAAATCCAATTAAGAAAATGACTTTCAAGTTTTGCACCTTCTTGTAAACTGTTGTAAAAAAAAGCGGAAATGAAGTAGAATGATATGTCCATTGGCCGAAAGAAATGGGTCCTTTTTCAGGCCCAGAATGTCGAAAAAATTTTGAGCAGTGTGCGCGTAAGGGCCAGACGAAAAACTAGAAATAAAAGAGGAGGGAAAGAACGCGAGATGTTCGGCTGTTTGATAGAATCTGGGTGAGTGACCTGCGATTTGAGCGGTCGTGCGCTCTCGGCCACTGCTCCTCCTGTGTCCTCCCTTCCTCTCTATCGCTCTGTCTCTTTCTCCCTCACCCTCTCTACTCATCTTGTCTCACTCCTCTTTTTCTCCGGCAAAAGGAACCTGTTCTGTTCTCCGGCCCATGCACTGCATAACGTCGATTCCCCAGCCACATCAGCCCCGAGCGCGCGGCTTGCCTCTATTCTATATTTATCTTTCTCTCTCGTATTCTCGCTCTCCCGGGGCTCGTGCGTGCATTTCTCTTCTGCTGCATTTTTTCTCCCTCCTTCGTAGATCCATATGTACCCGCGTGTATACTTTATACCTATATATTTTCAGGACGTGTCCCCGAGTAAGTCAGAGGAGATGCGCTCCATTCTTTTGTAGGGAGGAAAAAAGCGGGGAAATTCTCTTGGGTTATGGGTTTCCATAGGCTGAATCTTGATTTTTCCCAACTGCTGATTCACTTGAATCGGTGTTCAACGGCCATTTAAGGTTCAAATTGCTTCTTTCCCGAGATTTTCGTCAGTGCGTTAGAGGTCGACCACCTCAAATGTACGACGCGCTCGAATTAAAAATTCTTACGCCCGGTTTCATAATGTTTCTTTAGAATCATCAATTCCAAGAGATCATTCTGAAATAATTAGAAAGACATTGAAGTTCGTTTTTGAGGTGAATGCGGAGTTAAAGGGGTATACTTATGTTCTAAAGAGAAAAAATATTGCGTGTGAATTGCCAGGTATATAAATTGAAAATGCCCTTCATTTCACTTGAATAAAATTTAATAAATTAAAACAGTTTTACTAACAATCAGACTTTTTAAATTATCTTATACAATGTAGTTTATGAGTCATTGGATACGATTTAGTGTATCCATCAAAACACTTTGTTCAGCATATCGCCAAAGAAAAGAGAAATGTTTGGACGCGAGTGTTTGGAATTACTCATGCTCAGTGTAGTGGAATCTGATTGGAAAAAAACTAAGTTTACATTTGTTAAAAGTCGATTAGGATTCTCTATAAACGGTTCTACTCAGAAGCAATGAAAATTGGTGCAAACCAAATGATAAAAGTACCTCCGATAGAATTTCCTTGTTTAATGTGAATCAAACGACATTGCCAAGGCTTACATAACCATTAACTCAGAGTGAGACATCAGATTACGAAGCTTCAAATTGCATACTTCAAAAACAACCGATACAATCAAGAAATCCAAAACTCCAAGACCCAAACCGTTTTATCAACTCTAATTTGTCACGTCTATCTAGGAAGCTTGAAGTTGATTTAGCTCGAACATCAAATATACAGCCCTCGGAGTATATCATATACTTATTCATGCACAGCACACAATTAAATTCAATTTTACAATGAACTCTATTCTCAGCCAATTATGACTACTCATCTTGATTATTCAAACGCCACGGCGCTGATAAAATTCTTTGCCCAACTACTCGATCGTATGATTTCTATCTGGGAATGTCAGGTGAAGAGCTGTTTGAGAGAAGACTTACGCCGGACTGAGATTTTCTATCCAATTGGTATACTATGCGCGGTCATCTGTTTGC
>JAPYYZ010008346.1:0-13013 GCA_030522705.1 Eretmocerus eremicus
GTCATCATCCAAAATGTAAACATTCCAGGCATGAGAATTTCGAATTCCTCAAAGTGCAGGAGCTTTCTTCCATGCTGCGACTTTCTACGATCGGAATTTGGCTCAATCAAGAACATGTTTCAAGCAAAATCACTGCTGTAGTATATTTTGCAACGTTTGCTGAAAGGGAACATGCAGTATCTATCGCTTCCAGATGCGATTTCCTCAAATTGTGTATAGTCGCATAATGTTACACTAATCCAACGATTCCATCGCAAGCTCCTTTTCCGCGACCTGTCGCTGAAAAAACCCATGACTTTTCTAAAGATGCGCGGAAGAACTCCCATGCTTGATACCGGTTCTTGAAGTGGGCAGCAGCACCATCCGAAATGATGATCAATTCTCCAATCAAATCAAAATTTATCTCCTTTCTCAAGTAATCTTCGATCTTCTTGATCGCCAGCAATGCATGAAATGAGTCATGGCTCGTATGATCACACACAACAGCAGAAATTTTCTTCGTACCCTGATAATAGCACACCGCTGTAAATATGGAAACCTATTTGGATCACTAATTATTGCCCTGAACTGAATCTTTACGTAACAGTCCAATTTTCAGCAAAGTCGCAGTGGAGCACCACCAATTCTGGATTTTCGAGAGTCATTTGTTTATCATCCTTGATAGCTTTCTGTTGAATTTTTCTAATGTTCAAGTGTGGTCCATATTTGAGCACAGATTCGGTGAATTCCTGCACGAATACTTCAACAGAAGTAGATCTTTTCTCCAAATCGCCCTCACTCCAGATAGCAAACTTAATCTCCTCAACAATGTTCCCATCTGGAATCCCAACAGAACCGAATGTCACTCCAGATAATTTAGGACATCATTCACAATCTTGGAGCTGACATTGTTCGTTCTGAGTGTGACACATGGATAACTGGATCATTCCCTCCTTGAAAGCCATATTCTTATCTCGATCAATGCCCTTCAATTCGCATAGCTTCTCAAAAAGGAGATCAAAATTTGCGCAGTAAATGCAAGAACATACTTCTTGAGGAGGGTTCACAATCACGTGTTCTGGTCTGAGCATATAGAAAATTGTTCTGCTAATATTGACGGATGGATTCTTGTCACGAAATATCCTATAGGCATCTTCAATACTTCTAGTCATGAATCTCTTGACTTTCGTTAATTTGGAACCGTTTTCGCTGACTTTTCTCACGTCTGGTTCATTGGCACTCTGACGAGAAGAAGATCATCATCCAAGTAATACTGCAGAGCTACCCTCTTATCGATATCACTAATACGTTGACGAGTGAGAGCTTCTCGAGGAGAATAGATTCCAGTAGAGCATTTCAGCTTTCGAGACTCATCTATAAGGTATTTTGTCACATTCGGGAATATTTCCAGGATATGTGCTTTGCTGAATTCATCAGGTAAGATTGTGAATAACCGAACTTGTTCATATTTATTCGCACAATTTGCGAGTGCGGAGGAGGAATTACGAATCCATTCTTCGCAGGGGTCACATTTGAGCTGCGGTAGTGGAACTTCACAAATCTTCGACAGTTCCTCATTTTTTTGCTCTGCATGGCACTCGACAGTCTGCCTCCTCTCCCTTGTTGCATACTGCTCCTCATGAACTCGCGGAATTCTCAACGGTGATACGACACTGTCAAACTTAGCAATAACTCCATTTATTTGCTAACATAGATCAATCCGATCTGGTTCAAAATCAGAGTCATTATCATGGATATCACTAAGAAGATTTTCGAATTCATTGACCAAGGGGTCAATTCGAACGTCATCATCAAAGTACCCACTATCATTAGGATTATTGTCACTTATCACTGGTTCAAATGACACCCGAAAGTTATTAGCGAATTTATGACAACACTTTTGACATACATATGACTCACTACTTATATCTTTTTCGGGGTGCGAGCATTTCAGAAGAGAAATAAGGCATTCTAATTTGAAAAGCTCATTCGTTTTCCGCCTAGTATAGACTGCTTTCGTATGAACATCCGGAAAATCTGGGAATTTCAAACGTTCTGGGAATTCTCTGCCGCTTCGAGATTACACCTTCACTGATAGAAAATAAATAAGTGAATACCTTCACTGCCAAAACCATATTGACATTTGTTCTGTTTGAACTCGGAAGAGATTATTGTGTCGTTTGCGAGACATAGGGTAGGAATGTGGCGCGACTATTCTCTTGGAAAGTCGCGTGAAAGTCCGCAAGACTGTTACACTGCCTATGGACTATTCCAACCATAGACAACGAGTAGAAAGATGAAATTACAAACCTGTACAGCCGTCTCAGTCACTGAATCTGTGCTATATACACGAATATTGTGATTCGCGATGTTTTTCGATCGAAAAAAATATATAGCACCTCCTTCAAACTCTTAGAGCCAGAAAAACCAATTGCATCATATGTCATGAGATTGTGCCCCCACACAAAATTTTCGGCGAAAAAAAAAAGTTTGAGAAAACGATTTTTTTGTGTTCCACGTGAAAATTCAATTTCCCGCTAATACCCGACCTATGCCTGCCCCATACCTGTTTTTTCCATGTCTCCCAGTACATCTGACTATTTGTATGAAGATTTTTGAAGATATGCAAGGATCAGCATCATTCATCGATCTCTTTCCAACTTCAAACTTCCAATTTTCACGAGAATCGCGGTGAGGCTTCAAATCTCAGGAATCGAATATTTCTGAAATGAAGCGGTTCCGGGTGGTACAAAAAAATACGTGTCTTATCATTCTGTTTCTGAAATCATATATCTCAGAGCGGACTCGATTGAATTTTCGAAATGTTTTCGCTGCCTGATCTTAACTGGATCCAGCCTGAACTCATGGCATTTGTAAGGAAGAATTTACTGGAGATTTTGGATTTGACCTTGGAATCAATTTTCAAAATCATTTGACAATCATTCCCATTCTTTGCTCAGTGAACTGCATCCTCGACCACGGCATTAGGAAGAGCAAAAAATCTTACCTCGAAATGCATTTTTTGGAGTTTTTAGAAAGGCCCAGCTGGATGTTGAAATCAAAAACATGGAAAATTTGAAACCTATGGTAGAACCTTCACAGAAGATCGTTAAGGAGAACCAAATCATCGACTCATTTTCACAGACAAGAAAACGCTGCTACTCTCTCCCTGCGAATCAGTTGAATGGCAACTGGAGCATTCAGTAAAGACTCACTGTACTGATTGAATCAGTAAGACTGTTCTACCCATTCCAGTAGTATGATAATTTTTTCCTGATGGTAGAAGATTACACGAGCCTAAAATGATGTTTTCAGATCCAGAAATTATGAACCGTGCCAATAGGCATTGTTTTAGACATCACCTCAATTTACTGATTCGCCCGAAATACTGATTCGCCGCTGATCTACTGATGAATCATTAGGAATTCCTAATGATTCATCGTTAAAACCCGCTCCCGCTGGAAGTTACTGCGAATCAGTGTATACTTATTGATTCAATAAGTTATCGACTACTGATTCGCGATCATAACCTATATTGCCATCTCGCAACTTTGAGCATCGTTCGCAGCCGCAAATCGAATTAGAACTGTTGCTCATCGTGTGTTACTTGTTGTATCATAATGACAGAGCACAGTACATACCGAATTGACGTCAATGATATCGTCAAAATGCTCAAAAAAGCGTAGCGTGCACGGGTGATTCTACTGATTCGCGCTCGTACTGATTCGCCATTGCCACCTCGCGACTCTGATCATCGTTTGTAGCCGCAAATCGAATTAAAACTGTTGCTAATCGTGTGTTACTTGTTGATTTATAATGACAGAGCACAGTGCATATTGAATTTACGTCAATGATATCGTATACGAGCGTAAATAGCGTTGCGTGCATGAATGGTTCTACTGATTCGCCGCCTCGCGACTTAAAACGTCTATCAAACATATCAACAGTTATGAAAGTACCGGATTCATGCCTGCGTAACTTTCCATCATGGCTGTAAACTATTTGTAGTATATCAGCACTAGGTACCCCGCAGGAAAGAATTTAAAGTATGATGTAAGCTCGCTCAACCTCGAATTCGCACAAAAGTACTGATTTGCTACTGGCAATTTGCGACTGTGGGCATCGTTTGCAGCTGCAAAACTCATTAAAACTGTCGCTAACAGTGTGTCACATTGTAATCAAATATACTATGGCAGAACAGAGTGCATATCGTGTCAACGCCAATAATTTCTTCTCAGTCGCTAATTTGCGTTGCATTCATCCAAGACTCTACTGATTCATCGGCGAATGCCTTGTGATTGTAATATGATTGATCTATTGCCTATAATGATATCCAAATGACATTCATAAATTGGTGGAGCTTGAATGCATCTTGAAGTAAACGTTGGCAGAACATTAACCTCAATGCAAAAATGAATGATGTGACTCCATGGTTTCAGAACCGTAGCAGTGCCTTGAAGGTGTTTAATTATTGCTAAGTTGTGGCGAATTGGATGTATGCTGATCACTAAGTTAATGATCATAGCTCAATATCAATCAACATAGATATGTGGATTTTAGTCAGACAACGAATAATGTATTGGACTCAAAAAGACTAGCTTATTGCTTTTCCATCAAAACAGTTTGCATATTCAATTTTGAAATGTCCCATTACAGGCAGAACCCGGTATTCGCGGTAGTTACGTTCCTAAAAAGTACCGCGAATACCGAACTCGCGAATACGGAAGTATTGTTCTTATAGGGAATGGGGGGTTACGAGATCGGCTCCAGTCGAAAGTCACCATTTTTTCCTGAAAAATCATGATTGACCATAATATTTCCTAATCATGAGATATATATGATCGGCCTTTGCAAGTCAAATTATATAGGCTAATTTTACCGGGTTTTCTCAGCTGATTTGCTGGATTTGACACACAAAGGCCGATTATATATATCTCATGATTTGAACTTCCCGCGAGTGATAAATACATACCCGATCATATCGATTGAGTGTCAAAATTGATTTCATAGTATTTTCTGTCTGGCATCCGTCTAAAACTAGAGAGAATCTAGTTTTGAAACGACCAAATCAACCCGGATTGGCAGCAAACGGTTTCTATTTGGGGTTAGGGCTTTTATCTTGAACATATTTGTAGAAAGTCAATGCTTGCTTGGAAATCGCAGAGACACTGAGTGGAACCTTTTTGTGTATCATATCTTGCATTCGAACTATCAGCAAGTTTTCCATCCGCTCTATGTCATTAATTCTCATGAGTTATATAGTAAATGAAACGACTTTTTATCAGCCGTGCATATTAGAGTTTAGCATCCAGCTTTCATTAAGATTGCCAATCGAGTTTATTGACTCACCGATCAACAACTCGATTCTTTCTCTGGATTCTCAGATTCTTCAAAAATCTCAATGCTTCCAGATCCGCGAATACGGGGTAAAATGTCGCGAATAACGAATTCGGATCTCATTCCATCTCACCGCGGATACGGAATTCGCGAATACGGAATGCGCGAATACCGAGTTTGCCTCTATATCAATTCTGCAAAAAACTTTATCCTCCTGACATAAGAACTCCAGATGGGTATCTCATTACTTATGATTTCAGACATAACATATAGTAATGTAACAAGCTCGATTGAATTTCGATCTTCAGAGGTGCAGAGGGCAGTAAAACATAGCCAATCAGAGACGAAGAATGAGGAGTAGAAGCAATTTATGTCTCATAATTTTTGTTGAGTAAAAATGAATATTCTATTTGAGAATTCGGTCTAAATGAATGGGTTGCTCCACGTAGTGATCAATCTAATATACTACAATCCATATGCAAGTATAACACAAATTTCATCTAAACCGAACAAAGAATTATCATGATCACAAATATATCTTTTATGTTACAAGAGAATTGTATCTAGAAACACAATTGAGTAGAGATATTTAAATATGGCACCCTTCAGAACAAATCGCTGACAAAATCTGACTGTCCTATTGACGTGTTTGAAGATCTCCAACGTCGGGCTTACACATTAGCAAAAACCTTGAGGGAAAAAATCAGAGGGGTGTGCAGTCCCCTGAACAAGGGAGGACGGGTGAAGTTCATTTTCACATAGGTTCTTGACTCCACTTAGGAGCCCTAAATAATCCAGCATGGCATTCCGATGTACACATATTATTTTCCAAGTTTTTTTCTAACGTGTTTTCCCGACGTTGGAGACTTCGAACACATTCACAAATTTCCAAATGTGATCCGAATATTTAGAAGCGTCAGATATTTGATGATAAAATCAGTAGATATGTTATGATTAGATCAGTAAAAATCGCTCCCGGGAAACTGATTGAATCAGTGTGTATCAACTGATTCGTAGTAGGGTTTAACTGATTCGCAGGGAGAGAGTAGATGAGATTAGCAGAATGCTTTCTCAAATCGGTATCATACATCAATATTCCACACTTGTTTTCGAAAACAGAAATTATGTGATCAGAAATCGATATCATATAGAAAAGGATCAATTATTCCAAAAATTATTGGGAAAAAAATTCGATTGTTTGCTCGTTAACTCCCAGCTAGAAATAGAAGGAGATGTCTCTATTCGAGTATATAACTCAACCGCATGAAACGAAGCTATTCCTGTTTCTCATAGCCAAAACATGTGGAATGTAGATACTTCAGACGTTCCACTAACGATGTTTCATGGAATCTCCACATATGATTGATTCATGGGTGGAAGCGAAACTATTGGCGATTTGATGTTTCTTTGTCAATTTTCTATATCAGTATGGATCTCTTCACTCTGATCGAGATTGAGGACGAAATGTTTGACGAATTGTTGTTTCAATGCGATTTCTCTCTCTTAGCATACCTCTCAGGTGAATGAAACGAAGCACTTCCTATTCCTGTTTTCTGGATCTATTGACTGTGCACTGGAGGTTTCACCAATGACCATTCATACAATTGGTACATGCGCTTCGTTGAACGAAATTCTAGCATACCCTGCTGAAAATAATTTCCTGGGATCCCAGTGGGACCTACCTGGGATCCCAGAGAGAGACTGAGACCATCCTGGGAGCTCCTGGGAACTCCATGGGACCTCGTGATATGGCGCTCTAGGTGCCAAGGGACCTCATAGGACGAGGTGGGACCTCATGGAACCTCATGGGGAGCCCATAAGGGCCATGGGACCATCCTGGGACCATCCTGGGACCTCCTGGGACCTCCTAGGACCCCCTGGGACCTGCATGGGACCTCGTGAAATGAGGCTCTAGGTGCCGAAAGACCTCATAGGACGCCATGGGACCTCATGAGAACTCATAGAAAGGCCATGGGACCCATGGGAAACACATGGGACCATCATGGGACCGCCTGGGACCAACATGTGACCTCGTGATATGGGGCTCTACGTACTGAAGGATCTCGAGGGACGTCGCGTCGCATAGTGGGAGATTTTGAAAAATCCCATTTCAAAATCAGATATTTCGGGAACGGAAAGAGGTACGAATTCGATTCTTTTTGGAAATGGGAGGTCCATTCAAGCGCCATACGGGGAGAGTGGACCCGAGGGTGGAAAATTCCTCGGATTTTCCGAAAAATCTTGGGACCGACAAGGTCTTCCCCGGATTTGAGATACTCATCGGATCTCACTGAAATGAGTCAGCTCCTAGATCCGGCTCACACGCATCCTTTGATGCCTGTTGAATAATGATCTCTTCACGGGAAAATGGTGCATTTCAGAAGAAAACTTCAGGAGAACATTTTGTTTTGTAATTAGCCAAAAAGTAATAATATATTCTTTTCAATCCAAAATTTGGAGTTTTTTGGATTCTCGTCCACCATTCTGGGTCCGCCATCTTGTTTTTTCAAATCTGACTACGGATTATTATTCAACAGGCATCAAAACATGCGTGTGAGGCTTGAACCGGATCCAGAAGCTGACTCATTTCAGTGAGATCCGATAAGTATCAAATCCGGGGAAGACCTTGTTGTTCCCAAGATTTTCCGGAAAATCCGAGGAATTTCCCACACTCGGGTCCACTTCTCTCGTATGGCGCTTGAATAGACCTTCCATCTCCAGGAAGGATCGAATTTGTACCTCTTTCCGTTCCCGAAATATCTGATTTTGAAATGGGGCTTTCCAAAATCACCCACTGTGCCTTGTGGGACATCATAGGACCTCATGGGAAACCCATGGGACCCATGGAACCATCCTGGGACCTCCTGGGAACTCCATGGGAGCTGGTGAAATGGGCCTCTAGGTGCCGAAGAACCTCATGGGACGACGTGAGACCTCATAAGAATTCATGGGAAGGCCATGGGACCGATGGGAAACCCATGAGACCATCCTGAGATAACCTGGGGCCTCCATGGGTTCTCGTGATATGGGACTCTAGGTGCCAAGGGATCTCATAGGACGAGGTGGGACCTCATTGGCCTCATGAGAAGCCCATGAGAGCCATGGAACCAACCTGGGACCATCCTGGGACCTCCTGGGAACCCCATGGGACCTCGTGATAAGGAGCTCTAGGTGCCGAGGGATCTCATGGGGAGGCGTGGGACCTCATGGGAAGTCATGGTAAGCCCATGGAAGCCACGTGACCATCCTGGGACCTCCTGGGATCTGCAAGAGACCTCGTAAAATGGGGCTCTAGGTGCCGAGGGACCTCATTGGGAGACGCGAGACCTCATGGGTACTCATAGGGAGCTCATGGGAGCCATGAGATGATCCTGGGACCACCTTGGGACCTCCTAGGACCTCCTGGGACCTGCATGGGACCTGGTGAAATGGAGCTCTAGGTGCCAAAGGGCATCAGAGGAAGACGTGGGACCTCATGGGAAATCATGAAAAGGTCATGGGACCCATGAGAAACCAATGAGACCATCCTAGGACCTCCTAGGACCAACATGGGACCTCGTGATCTGGGGCTTTACGTACTGGAGGTCCTCAAGGGATGTCGTGGGACCTCACGGGATCTCACGGAGGACCCATGGGACCCATGGGAAACATCAAGAGGTCCCAGGATGGTACCAATTGGTTTCACAGGGGCCCGATGCCATTCCATGAGTTCCCATGAGGCCCCAAGTCTCCCTGTGAGGTCTCTTGGCACCTAGAGCCTCATATCATGAGGTCCCATGGAGGGCCCAGGAGGTCCCAGGATGGTCCGAGGAGGGTTCCATGGCTCCAATGGGCTCATCATGAGCTCCCATGAGGTCCCACGTCTTCCAATGACGTCCCTTGGCACCTAAAGCCCCATATCATGAGGTCCCATGAAGGTCCCAGGAGGTCCCAGGATGGTCCCATGGGTTTCTCATGGGTCCCATGGCCTTTCCCATGAGTTCGCATGATGTCCCAAGTCGTCCTATGAGAGCTCTCGAAACCTAGGGCCCCATATCACGATGTCCCATGGAGGTACCAGGAGGTCCCAGCATGGTCCCATGGTTTTTCCATTGGTCTCATGGCCTCTCCATGAGTTCTCATGCGGTCCCACGTCGTCCTATGAGGTCTCTCGTCACCTAGAGCCCCATCCCACGAGGGCACATGGAGGTCCCAGAAGGTCCCAGGATAGTCCCAGGATAGTCCTATGGGTGACCCACGGGTCCCATGGCTTTTCCATGAGTTTCCGTGAGGTCCCATGTAATCCCATGGGGTCTCGCGGCACCCAGAGCCCCAATCCACGAGGTCCCATGGAGATCCCAGGAGGTCCGTGGATGGTCCCATGTGATTTCCATGGGTCCCATGGCCTTCTCATAAGTCCGCAAGAGGTCTCACGTCGTCTTATAAGGTCTCTCTGCACCTGGAATCCCATTCCACGAGGATCCATGCATGTTCCAGGAGGTCCCAGGAGGTCTCAGGATGGTTCCAGGATGGTCCTATGGCTCCCATTTGCTCACTATGAGTTCCTATGAGGTGCCACAGCTTCCTATGATGTCTTTTGACATTCAGAGCCCAATGTCACGAGGTCCCAGGAGGTCCTAGGATGGTCCAAGAATGGTCTTATGTCTCCCATGAGATCCCCATGGGTCCCATGGCCTTCACATGAGTTTCCATAGAGGCCCATGTCATCCTCGAGGGTCTCTTGGCACCTCGAGCCCCATCCCCCTAGGTCCCATGGAGATCCCAGGTGGTCCCAGGATGGTCCCATGGCCCTCATCGACTCACCGTGAGTTCCCCTGAGGTCCCAAGTCTTCCTATGAGGTCTTCCGGCACCTAGAACCTTATTCCACGAGATCCCACAGAGGTCCCAGGGGGTCCCAGGATGGTCCCAGGATGGTCCCATGGCTCCCATGTGCTTTCCATGAGGTCCTACGTCAACCTATGAGATCTCTCGGCACCTAGAGCCCTATTCCACGAGGTTCCATGGAGGTTCCAGGAGGCCTCAGGATGGTCCCATGTGTTCCCCGTGGTTCTCATTGCCGTTCCATGAAATCCCATAAGGTCCCATGTCGTCCTATGAGGTCCCCCAGCACCCAGAGCCCCATTCCACGGGGTCCCATGAAGGTCCCAGGAAGTCCCTGGACGGTCCCATGGGTTTTTGATGCGTCCCATTGCCTTTCCATGAGTTCCCATGGGGTCCCATGTCGTCTCATGAGGTCTCTCGGCGACTGGAGCCCAGATTCACGAGGTCCCATGAAGATCCCATGAGGTCCGAGTATGGTCCCATGGCTCCCATGGGCTCACCATGAGTTCCCATAAGGTCCCACGTCTCCCTTTGAGGTCCCTTGGCACCTACAGCCCCATATCACAAGGTCCTAGGAAGGTCTCAGGAGGTCCCAGGATGGTCCCATGGGTTTCCCAAGGTTTCCATCGCCTGTCCATGAGTTTGCATGGGGTCACGGGTCATCCAATGAGTTGTTTCGGCACCTAGAGCCCCATTTCACGAGGTTCCATGCAGGTCCCAGGAGGACCTAGGAGATCTCAGGATGGTCCTAGGATGTTCTCATGGGTTCCATGGGCGATCCATGTGGTCTCACGGGGTCCCACGTTGTCTTATGAGGTCCCTCGGCACCTGGAACCTCATATCACGAAGTCCCATGCAGGTCCCAGGAGGTCCCAGCAGGTCCCAAGATGGTCCAAGGATGGTCCTATGGCTCCCATTCGCTCACCATGAGTTCCCATGAAGTCCCATGTCTTGCCATGAGGTCTTCCGGCACTGAGAGCCTCATGTCAAGAGGTTCTAGGAGGTCCCAGGATGGTCCCAGGATGGTCTCATGCCTCCCATTGTTCCCCCATGGGTCCCATGGATTCCCCATGATTCCGCAAGAGGTCTCAGGTCGTCCTATGAGGTCTCCCGGCACCTAGATTCCCATTCCACGAGGACCAATGCAGGTCCCAAGATGGTCCGAGGATGGTCCTATGGCTCCCATTTGCTCACCATGAGTTCTCATGGGGTCCCATGTCTTGCTATGAGGTCTCCCGGCACTGAGAGCCCCACGTCAAGAGATTGTAGGAGGTCCCAGGATGGTCCCAGAATGGTCTCATGCCTCCCATGGATTCCCCATGGGTTCCTTGGCCTTCCCATGAGTTCTCATGAGGTCCCACGTCTTCCTTCGAGGTCCTCCGGCACCTTGAGCTCCATATCACGAGGTCCCATGAAGGTCCCAAGAGGTCCCAGGCTGGTCCCATGATTCGAATTGGCTCACCATAAGTTTCCATGAGGTCCCACGTCGTCCTATGAGTTTACTCGGCACCTAGAGCCTCATTCCACGAGTTCTCATGGAGGCCCCAGGATGTCCCAGGATGGTCCCATGGCTCCCATGGGCTTTTCATTAGTTCCCATGAATTTCCACGTCTTCCTCTGAGGTCCCTCTGCACCTACAGCTACATTCCACGAGGTCCCATGGAGGTCCCAGGCTGGTCCCGGGACGGTCCCATGGCTCCCGTGGATTCACCATGAGTTCCCATGAGGTCCCACGTCGTCCTATAAGGACTCTAAGCACCTAGAGCCCCATTCCACGAGGGCGCATGGAGGCCCCGGGAGGTCCCAGGATGGTCCCAGGATAGTCCTATGGATGACCTATGGGTCCCATGGCTTTTCCATGAATTTCCGTGAGGTCCCATGTCGTCCCTTGAGGTTTTGCGTTACCCAGAGCCCCGATCCACGAGGTCCCATGGAGATCCCAGGAGTTCCCAGGATGGTCTCATGTCTTTCCCATGGGTCCCGTAGCCTTTCCATAAGTCTGCAAGAGGTCTCACGTCGTCCTTTGAGGTCTCTCGGCACCCAAAACCCCATTTCACGAGGACCCATGCATGTTCCAGGAGGTCCCAGGAGGTCCCAGGATGATTCTCGGATGATCCTATCGCTCACATTTGCTCACCATGAGTTCCCATGAGGTGCCACGTCTTCCTATGAGGACTTTCGGCACTCAGAGCCCAATGTCACGAGGTCTCAGGAGGTCCCAGGTCGGTCCCAGAATTAACCCATGCCTCCCATGGGTTCCCCATGGGTCTATGGCCTCCCCATGAGTTCCTATAAAGGCCCATGTCGTCTTATGAGGTCTCTCGGCACCTAGAGACCCATCACCCTAGGTCCCATGGGCATCTCATCAGGACCCAAGTCTTTCTATGAGGTCTTCCGGCACCTGGAGGCCCATTTTACGAGGTCCCATGGAGGTCCCAGGAGGACCCAGGATAGTCCCAGGATGGTCTCATGGTTCCCATTGGCTTTCCATGAGGTCCTACGTCGTCCTATGAGGTCTCTCGGCACCTAAAGCCCCATTCCACGAGGTCCCATGGAGGTTCCAGGAGGCCTCAGGATGGTCTCATGTGTTAACCGTGGGTCCCATTGCCGTTCCATGAGTTCCCATGAGGTCCCATGTCGTCCTTTGAGGTCTCCCGGTACCCAAAACCCCATTCCACGAGTTCCCGTGGAGGTCCCAGGAGGTCCCCGGATGGTCCCATGGGTTTCCCATGGGTCCTATTGCCTTTTCATGAGTTCCCATGGGGTCCCTCGTCATCTCATGAGGTCTCTCGGCGACTGGAGCCCCATTTCACGAGGTCCCATGAAGATCCCAGGAGGTCCGAGTATGGTCTCATGGCTCCCATGGGTTCACCAT
>JAPYYZ010008355.1:0-14982 GCA_030522705.1 Eretmocerus eremicus
GAGAGTAATTAGGCCACGCGGACGCAGCGTTTCTCAATGTTTTGGCTGCAGCCGACGGATAACGTCTGCGCCCGGGTTAGGTTAGGTGAGCCTTCTGCGTAGCTCAACAACAAAACCCGAGGAGAATTCAGACGTCTACCTCAGCAAAAAGCTACCCGCTGAACCGACGAGAAGCTAAATTCTACGAGCATATGTACAATGTCGAGGAAGTGGGGCGTAACCCCTACGACGTAGAGTCGGACAAACTGCCGGCGGTGCATAGACAATCGATAAGTACTCACGAGGTGGGCAGCGTAGACTGCTAAGCTCGTCTGTGCGATGCACTCGTCTTCGGGAAGCTCTGTTGTCCGATCATCGCGAAATCACACGCACGTGGGTGTTGCAGCAGCTCCGAAAGTCAAGGACGCAGACGACCGTTGGACGGCGCGACATACCCAAGTACCGCGAGAGAGGCGAGGCGGCGATAACGATCACTGCACCGCACCACTCCACATACACAGGACACGAGCTGTCATAGAACGGGAATACGTTGCTCGTTTATGCCTGCTAGTCCTAGGCAAAGCGATCCTGTCTCAAAGACGAATCTCACAATCACAGCTCGAGTTGGCTGCCGGAACCTCGTTCAGCACACGTCAACTTGGAGATACGCGGGTGTGCCCTACCTGGGGCGACGACACCTGATATGATTCCGGATATATCCCCATCACTGACACTGACAGTTGGAAGTTTTCCGCATCCAGCTGATGCAGCTGCAGCTACGAAACACCACTACAGAAACAGCAGCAGCTCTGTGTCTGTCTGTGTTTGCGTCGGCTGCAACCGACGTCGGTAACCGTCGAATCGGACGTTATCGGCACCCGTGGCGCCACCTGTCGAATGGCTCGCGAGTTATTTACTCGACTCGGTCTCCTCGGCCGGCTCCTCACGCCAAAGCGGGAGTTTCGAACGCATCTTTTATTTGCGTGAGAGCAAGCTCTGTTTCGGATACGATGAAGTCATAACTCTCACCGACGGACTGACTGTGTACTTGCATTCGTAATTGAGCTCCCAGTGAGTATTTTCACCATCGAATTCGTCGAATGACTCAATCGTATTCGTACAACAATGGATAATCTGGGTATAGACGTTGTTTGATCGCAGAAAAAGTTAAACTGCCCAAATGATCTAGAGCTTTTGTTTGGTCTCCGTGAAATTAAAGTCAATTTCTTCGAGCACCGAATTTCGTAGTTTTCCTATTTCTCGACAACATGTTGAGATAATAGAAATCCAAATGTCAATAGTTTATATAGTGCGATTTAGTATGAACTTCGTCAAGAAAGAGAATAATTTAGATTCAGGCTCGATGATCACAAATCCTTCAATATTACATTTTCCCAGGACACGAACAATATTTCATGAAACTGAAAGGCTCTCACAAAATCCAAAATTGGGTATAAATAGGGAGTTGGGGGAAATATTATGCATTACGCAATGTCGCCTTGTCCACTGTTCAAGTTTCTAAAGGTGAATTGAAAATCATTGTGAAGAACCTAGAGCCATTATGTATACGAATGCATAATAGAATGACCGTCTAATTGGCCGATGAGAATTCTTGATACTGGTAAAATATGAATCTCGAAAGTCTTTCTGAGTCCGGCAGGATTTCAGTCCCTGCTTCCCAGAATCTCACTATTCAAGATCGATGATGTCTGATTATCCAGAATCAAATCGTGGTTAAAAATGTTTTTAATGGCATTTTTAATGCCTTTACTTTCGATGCTATCGAAAAATTGCCAGAGGTATCTCTCATCATCTGTGTGAGCTTCCATCGTCCATTAATTGAATAGGAATATTTATGCTGTAACATTCTATTTTGAAAAATTTCTGGAGTGGAGAATATTTGATCCAGGGTCAGAATTTACGTACCTAGAGGTAAACCGAGTTTCACACATCTTGTAAAACGCATCCACATACTGACAATGAATATTTGATGAGGACATGGCTGTGGATTGCCTCGAAAAAAACTTTGCTGAAAAGCACCTCCGGTGAAGAGAATTTTGCTGACTTGGGACAATCACTTGACGCCGAAAAAGATCGATTGTTACTAATTTGTTCCCTTATTACTGGTTATATGCAATACAAACCTCGATTGTAGCATCAGCAAAGTGAGCATCCTCGCAAGGACTCATAAGAAGTTCCGCGTACATTACACGTAATCAGTGTTTTGTTCGACAGCTCGCACGATTTATGCGATGATACGGCTCATCGGTTGTTAGATGACCGCATGCATAGGATGGAAGCTGTCGTTCACATCCAATTTTTTCTCATTGACGTGATGTTATGGATAAATCTGGTATTTGTTATATATTTGCCGATGCGATCGAACCAGGCTGGTTGACAAAGATTCAGAATATTTTTCGTTGATAAGTCACTTACAGAATTTCCCAATGATCGACACAAATTTTGGGAAAAGTTACATAACTAGTGAAAACCTGTTTAGAATCTTACATATTCTGGATTATTTATATGCTGATGCAGATGTCTGGGAGATCCATAATGAATGTTTTAATCCAATTCAACTTTTCTTTCTTTATTCAATCTATATTCTTTCTTCAGTGCCGCGTAAACTAAAAGAATATTTTGTGAAGGACCTTCTCTTAGTTGCTCCATTTCTCACTTAAGGATATTGTTCGTCGCTTCACTCACCTGTCCCAGAAAAAGTCTCATTCTTTCTTGCATTTGAAAAGGTTTGAGGGTTCCATCTTGATTAAATACAGGCGAACAGTACTTTTTAGTGCAAACCCGAACTGTGCCATCCTTGGAACACCAGCAGGTGTTGCAAAAATACTTAAATCTGAGATTTGGCGTACACTCGACGTCCACTTCATTCGCTGCTATTCAGTGCATGAAAAATACAAAAACATCCTGTAACAGCTGCGTGAGGCTCGCTCAAGATTAAATATCCCATGTCAGAGATTATTATTCGAATTCACTTTGACACATTTTAGTTTGAGGAGTTCATGCAGACCAAAATGGATCGAAAGTATTAACGTATGAATCGATAGTTGTTTGCAAAACTCACCCGAATTGCTGATAGCTGCGAGAAGAATGAGGGAGAGCGCTGCAGTTACACAAATCATCTCTAATATAGCTCAGGAATGAATGCAGCCTCCCATATATTTTTTGAACAAGGAGAGAACAAACTTGTCACATTGAACATGCAGTGGCACTGGACATCTCTATCAGCACTCGCATAGAGAGAAAGAGAGAGGGATCCAGAGATGAACGCCGAGATCAGCAAATTGGTTGGTACAGTATATCATCCACTCTAGAATGATGAGTATCTCGCACAGCTCAAACGAATGTGATTATTAGAAAATCGTTTTTCATTCAACAGGTCGACTCACATTCTTTTGCGTTCATCGAAGACTCTTTGTTCTCAACTCTTTGAATAGGTTCACAAAATCTCAGTGGGGTAAGAATAATTCTGAACAAATTTAGCTGTGTCATTTATTTGAAATAGTTGCGAAAAGTGTTTTGTACACGATGCGTGATCATTTTTTGGCGGAGGATTTCTCACAGAATTAGAAGTTTTTGTGGTTGACACTACCAACACGTGTAGGAAAAACATCAATCAAATGGATCGACTAAACTAATGAAGCTCAATGCAAAGGACTTGAGAGTTTTTCAGGTAATTTCATTCTATGACATTTTCGCTATATATTTTCAAAAGAATCTGGAGGTCATTGTCAGTTGATACGAATGGTATCCATTAGTCTACTGCCGAATCAGTGATGGGCACGTCAAGCAGTGTAGAAGATAATCAGAAGAGACTTAGAAGTCTTGTGGTTTAGGTCGTCGAGTATTTTTTCTTTATTCAGGTAAAGACGCTTTCGAACACACAAGTGCTATTCAATTTCTAAACAATCTTTAAGCTTCGTCAAATTTGGCAAAGTTCAGATCATTGACATATTTGAAACGATAGGTGATGTCACATCCGAGTGTTGTACAAATACCTTTGCCGAGCTTGTTGCACACGCATACGTTGCATTCGTTGGCAAAAATCATTCCAGGTTTGCATTTGTCCACTGTATTCTCAACTGCTCAAGAAAATATAAATTAACCACTTATGATTCTTGATACCCAAGAGCAATTGAAAATAGAATTTCAAAAGAGAATTGATATTCTAGTACCTTTGTTGTCTCCATATCGAAATGAGCATTGGACTCCGTTGCACATGGCGTATTCGCCATTATCAGAGCAAGCACATCTATGACAATCATGGTTGAAAATACTATGTGCATTGCATTCCATCGTCACATCTAGATAAGAGTTCATCGATCGTTATGTTGAAGACAGAATGAGGTTAATTATTTTAATAAGATAAATTATGCTCACTCAAAACATGTTCATGGAAAAATGACATGGGTTGGCAGCCCATCTTATTGCAAGTCATACTCCGACCATCTGATGCGCAATTGCAGACATTGCATCCAAATATTAGGAGAGATTTTGATACGCACTGGATTCCGCTTCCTAGAGTAAATGCATGAAAGAGAGAGAATGGTGCTTAATTGATTTTTCCTGCTAAGATTATAAATTGCACATTGAGTGCGACATTTCGACTGTTGTTATACAGTCCTTTTCAAGCCATAAGAATTTTTGTTCGATCAGATTCTAAAATATCGACACGATCTCACAATGCTTTTTTTTACGGACCCATGTTTCCGATTTCTCGATAGTTTCTCGCACAAACGTCTCACGTGATTATGGTCCTGTGAAAATTCACAAGAAAGATTATCCAGTATGGATCATTGTTTCTTCTATCAACAGCCCCTCCTGTCAACTAGATAAATGCTTATTAATTCTCTTCAATAAGTTCATTCCCCCAGCAAAGTCACACATAAAGAATAGTCACGAACTCAAGAAAGTTCTTGATCATATGATAATTCCTGATCGTTACGAATTAGTATCTTTCGACGTCATAAGCCTTTTTACTGATCTCCTCCATGATTTCATTCTGAAAGCTTTGGGTAGAGAATGGAAGTTCTTGAAGAACACTATAGGTATATGTACGAGTAGGGGAGAATTTGTCCAGGGTATCGAGAGTCTTTTGAGTTCTACGTACTTGCAATTTAAAGGAAAATATTATTGACAAGATATTGGATCACACATACGAGGATGTATGAGTCCATTTTCTGCAGATATTTGTCTAGAACTACTTGGATCACATTATCTAAACATCATGAAAAGGAACATCGTGTTATATAGAAGATATGGCGATGATTCCCTTTTGATTATTCAGAAATCCAAAATGACACAATGCTTGAACATCTTCAATAGCTACAATAGACAATTACAGTTCATATATCAACCCAGAGAAAGATCAAAGCATACCCTTTTTTATATATGAAAATAATTAGAAAACCGGACCAAGTGGGCATTCCGGACCCTACATCATTTTTCATTTGCATCATCTTTCAACACAAAAAATAGCTACTATATATAATTTGGTTGATAAATGCATCAATTTGTCTGATGAATCTTTCCATGTCACCAACTTGGATACCGTCAGTAATTATCTTATGGCCACTGATTATCCCATCCGATTCATTGATAAATATATCAAAAGAAGAATCCATTATATTAGTAGTATTGATCTGGGTTATTCGAAGAAAAAATCCGAGTGTGAGACTTCCTAAGATGATTCTCCCGTATGTGAAAAATGTGACTCCTAACATGTATAGAATCTTGAAAAAGCAGCATTTGATGCCTATTAATAGTCTAAATGATAAAGTGAACCAATTCATCATATTCACTACAGATATACTGCCTAAGTTGCAAAGATGTAATGTTATTTATTGTATAGAATGTGATTGTGAGAAAGTATACTTAGGTACTTCTTTGAGGGAATTACAAGCTCGAGTTAAAGAACATAAATAAGACGTGAATGATATGTCGAAAAGATCTGCTTTGGTACTCCACGTAAAAAATTCAAACCACTATTCATTTCGACCAGATAAAAGTTCTTGACAGTGAAAGTAGGCATCATATCCGTCATTTTTCTGAGATGCTTAATATATTGTGTATATACACTATTATCCTCATGCCTTCAACCGAAAAGAGGATGTGGATCAGCTGAGATACGTTTACAAAAGAACCATAGATATGTTGAAGGAGTGTTGTTCAAGTCTCACTAATAATTCTATTAGTAATAATGAACAATGATTTTCGTTTTCACAACTTCTCATTCATGAACTTGACATTCCTGTTCTCTACATTACCGACCAAACAACATTTGTATTCCAAATCATCCGCAAATTCTCATGTACACTGCAAATCGTGGACTTACCGATTCCTCAATCCGTCCCGGGTATAGATCATCCATACAACAACACGATGTCGATACACAACGTTCCGAAGACTCCCAGGGACCGAGGAATCAAGAACTCAACCTTTCTTTCTTTTCAATTACTCATCCATCAATTCTGATCGAAAAAATGAAAATCGGGTGTTCAGCCTCAACTTTTCGTCTTCATCTTAGATTTGGACACCTATTGAGAAAGAAATCCAAAAACTATTGTGATAACCGAAAGTTTGTGACACCTAGCTTTGCTTGGTGAATCTATGACGTCCGATTCCCCTCTAATATTTTTGGAAGTGTCTCATATGATTTTGTTAAAATACGCTTCTTTAAGAGATTACCAGTATTCTTTCTCAAAACGATTCCAAATACCAAATTTTAGAAATCTCCTCTTTTAGATCATCATTGTTGGTAATCTATTCATCCGTCTTGAACCACATTGAAATTGAGACCAAGAATAATTTCTCCAGAATTCTAGAAGTCAAAGAGTCAAATTCGGATTAAATTACAAAAATCAGCATTTTCCAATTTTTGCAGAGGCAACGGAGGGTTATAGGATTTTTTTCAGAATGGCTTCACATTCATGAGATTGTTAGGAGTGATTTTTTCAGAATCTTGAAGGAACATTTGAGGAAGCTAGGATACTATAGTTGATTTTGAATTTTTTAATTATTCAACAAGAATGATGGGTGATAAATTTTTTTGAAAATCCCATTGAATTGAGGGGATTAAAATGAATTAGAAGTAATTTTTTCAGATTTTTAAAGACAGACTTGAAGAAGTGAAACGAATTTAATGGAAGGAAGGTCGTTTTCATGAATTTTTCAATTATGAAATGGTGCTTCTTCAAAAACTCGTAAATCCAAAAGTATCAAGGATTAAGAGCTGGAAATGGACTGGCCTCATGAGATAGTGATCTGGAAGAAGTGTGCAAAATTTGGGAGTAAAAGGGTGAACGTCGTGGGAGTTTTTGTGAACAAAATATTCGAACAACACACACACACACACACACACACACACACACACACACACACACACAGAGGTGCGTGGCCCTTAATCGTTTTAGGCTGATTCCACCTAGGATCAGGCAGCAAAAATACTCTAAGTCATGGATACCACTAGCAACGAAATATATGTTTCTAGAGACAAAACTGGAGGATAAGTGTTTTTTTTGTATGGCCCAAATCCACTTTCCTTCGGGACTATGCAAATTCTTCGATAAGGGCCGAAGTAACGAAATTACGTGAAATTGACGATCCAAAATTTGTAAAAAGTGAATAATTTTGAATCTGCTCAATATGTTCTCACAAATCTTGTTGGATAGCATCATGTGAGTGATACTCGATCAAACGAATCTGTTATCACGCAGGGATAGTCAGAAATAGCAGCTAAAATCTGTTTTTCATGAAAAAACAAAAAGAGTCAATATCTCACAGGCGCCATCGTCTTTCTTGCTGAAAATTTTTTCGAGATACTTAAGTACAGGAGAAAGCAGATGAAATTCATTACATATGCGCTAATGGATCCGTATAGAAGATACGAATTTTTTTTCGAGTAAAAGTTTTTCTTCCTTTTTTTATACTCAGGGGACATATCATACAATCGAAATTATTCGACCAAAAATGGCAATGGTTGTTATGTAAGCGATTTAAATGATATTCATGAATCTTCCGAGATGTTTCATGTTCTGAATGATTGCCCTAGCATTCTTCAAAATTGAGAATTAATACATTGGCACCTTCCACATTGGCACCTTCCATGGTGAGAATGTACCCTAATAACGGTCAAAGCATTTGATTTCAATCTGAATTTTTCTGCGATGAAAACAATTTCTGTTGGATTTTATATCATGATTTCTGAGAAGTGGAACTCTACAGGGGAGCGTGACTGTATCTAATACTCAGAGTACATCCTCCTCCACGCCTGGTGAGCAGTTCTTGCCATTTCGATTTTCCTTTGACGATCGTCAGAGATCTCAACTTTTCAGGCATCAAAAATCCTAGACATATGTAAAGGCTGGACCTTTCTGGCACTCTGTTCCTTTCTTTGATCACCTTTCTGGCACTCTGTTCCTTTCTTTGATCAAAATCTTGTCATATCCAAGGCGCTCATTTCGAGCAGAGGTATTGTTTCGGCGTCACCAAGTATCCCCACGCTTTCCATACTTTTGTACATTGAATTTTCCTACAAATACTCACATTATCAAAATGATAATGATTCAGAATCAATTGAATCGTCCGTTATAGAGGTGTATCTTACACCATGAGAAGGTGCCAATGTATTAATTTTCAATTTTGAAGGATGTTGGGACAACCATCCAGAAAATTAAACATTTGGAGAGATTCATGAGTATTATTGAAATGTCTTGCACAACAACCATCACCACTTTTGGTCGAATAATTTTGACTGGATGATATGTCTCCTGAAGAAAAAACGGAAAAAAATATTTCACTCGAAAAAAAGTTGTTTCTTCTATGAAGAAGATAGACAATGGCGTCTGTGAGCTATTGATTTTTTTTATTCTTCATGAAAAACAGATTTTAGCTGCTATTTTTTACTATCCCTGCATGATAGCAGATTCGTTCGATCGAGTATTACTGACATGATGCTATCCAACAAGATTCGTGAGAATATCTTGAGCAGATTCGAAATTATTCCATTTTTACTCATTTTGGATCGTTAATCTCACGTTATTTCGTTACTTCGGCCTTTATCGAAAAATTTGCATGGTTCCGAAGGAAGTGGATTTGGGCCATACAGTAAAACACGTATCCTCCAGTTTTGTGTCGAGAAACATTTATTTCGTTGCTAGCGGAATTCATGACTTAGAGTATTTTCGCTGCCTGATCTTAGGTGGAATCAGCCTTTACAGAAAATTTATGGAGAGGTGTAGGAAAAAATGAGCACTGTCAATAAAAGATCTCGTCGAGTAGATCAAAAACGCATTGTTTTGATATAGTCTTGAACAAATGGACGGGAGAAAAATGCAGGACAAAGAGTGCAAAGGGGTAATTTCCGCTGTGACGACTAAAAGCCTTTCTCTTTTAAGAAAGCAAAATTGTGAGATCGTGTCGATATTTTAGAATTTAATCCAACGAAATTCTTTTAGCTTGAAGAGGACTGTATAATAAAAGTCGAAACGTCGCACTGAATGTGCAATTCATAATCTTAGCAGGAAGAACCAGTAAAGCACCATTCTCTCATGGATTCTAAGTATCCTGCAATAAAAGCTGCATTATGTAATGCACGAAAGAGTTTGGTGAGAGAGGATTGAGAGAGTGTACGTTATGGGACATGATCTTTATCAAGTCTGTTTATATTGTCTTGATTTGCCCAGATTTGTTTCTTATTGGAGAATACTGCCGATTGATTATATCCATGAATAGATAATTCTGTGATATGTACTGCTATTTTGCAAAGGTTCTACGACAACTCAATCCAGAAACACTCGTTAGCAGGCCTTAGTCGTATCAGATTATCTGAATTTTGTCGAATGAACTGCTTGATTTGAGCGGATTCGATCTACTGCAAGTTTTCCAATGGAGAGGAAATCCGGTGCTAAAGCACTCAAAAACTATACACAGTATTGATGGTTCTAAATTCAAACAGTAAAAATCTGAGAGCGATGATTCATTCTTTTTCCGGTTGCTCAAATTGTAAAATGTTGACACTCTACTGAGATGAAGCGTAATTTTGATACTTGGATGTTGATGTGAGAATTTCTTTATCTGCCGCCAATGCTAATATGTAATTTGTTCTATTACTCGAATAAGAATTGATGTTACTTTTCCGACGCAATTTCGCTAATCTAAGGTGATAAAATGCCGAGTACGGTAAAATAATTCAAGTATTATATCATAAGTAAGATGGGTGTACCCATTAAGAGGAAGAAGAAGCTCTACTCAATCGACATTCATCATTAATTGATTCAAAATGAACCAGAAGAATATTTCGAAAAAGTAAATCCAAGCTGCCCTGCGTATCGGTAGAATGAACCACTTTGTAAAATCTTGAAGCGATGCGTTTAAGGCGCTTGGAGTAATTTGAACTGTAGTGTAATTAAAATATATTTGCACTATAATCCAAATTGCTTCAAAAACTTTTGACGGATCGATTCAAAATTTTACACAGTGGTTCGTTCTACCGATATGCAAGGCAGCTTGAATCTACTTTTTCGGAATATTGTTTTGTTTCATTTTAAATCAATTTATAATAAATGTCGGTAAGGTAGAGCTTTTACATGACCTCAACACCCACCCCTAGAATCTCGGATCTGAGCGCTCTGTAGCCTACTGTCGCACTTTTTTCGTTGAAATATGATGCGCAAAGATATTTGGACCCATGGAAGGTGTTCCACGCATTTGCTAGCTGGCTTCGATTTGATTTTTCAACTTTTTGCAACAAACGATCTTATTTTGCTCCGTCACTCAAAGTCACGCCAAAATATTCGGCTCGATCAATTTTTGAAATGAGCTAAGTACATTGAAAAAATATTGAAGTGGACCAGAGCTAGAGCTACCCAAACTTATGTGGGTTTTAATGAGTACACCTAACTTAGAAGTATTTTGAGCTCCAGAAGTTGATTCAAAACTACTTACCCTTTTCTCTTTATTGAAATTTATAAAGTGATTGAATCAATCATAATTCATATTGACTATTTATACGTACCCCCTAGTTTACCGAATAAAATTGATCGACAGTCAAGATTGGTACAAGCTGCCTTGCCATCGGGTCCACAAATGCAGGCGTTGCATTTGTCATTAAAAACTGACCCAGGAATGCACTCTTCTGGTTTCTCTGCAGAGGGTAAGATATCACTTTATGCTTATCTGTATTCATCAGATTCTAGATTTGGAATTAATTGATTGTTCAACCGTGGAGTTTGAAATTTGAAAATAAGTTGGAAAAATTGGCGCTTTACTTCATAGAAGCGCTGCTTTTACAGCAGTTATGCAAAGCTTCGGGAACTCACTCTGTGAGTTAGACGATCGGTAATATATATAGAATTCACCTGAGAGAGATTCTTCTTTGGTGCAACTGGATCTCACGCAAGTGGCGTATTTTCCATTTTCGTGGCACAAACAATCTTTACATGGAGCCTGAAAGTGACTACTGCTGTTGCATCCTATTGTAATATCTGGAATGAGATTTTTCAGTTCAGTTGTACGAGACAACATATTATGTGATTCTTCAGTCACTGCCAGACCAAATCGACTCGAAATCCAAAAATGTCTCTAATCTCCGTATCCAAACTCTCGATGGTTCTTACCTTGGATAGTTTGGATACGGAGGATAAAGAAATTCCTGGATTTTGAGAATGATCTCAATATTCAAGAATAAGTTTATACATTCCAGATACGAGTACTGGAAATGTTGATTTTTCCGTAGCATAATCGAGATTTATTATCTCACTCACTTTGAAGTTGAACTCGGTGAAGTTCAGGAGTAAGTGTTGAGTACATCTTCCTCTTGCAGGTGATCTCCGTTCCATTTTCATTGCAAAAACAGATATTATGATCATACATGAACACTTGCTCAGGAATACATTTTGAGTAAATCTGCTTACTCGTTTCATTTGCAGTAATATCTGTGGGCGTGAATTTTCATATTAAATATTGTCGTCAAGAGCTGAGAGGGTCTTGATCATAGTGTATCGTTCTTTTCTCATAGAAAATCTATCCCGAATGACAATTCTCATCGAGTGATCTTACAATTAATTAGAGAATTATGTTCCATTGCAGACGTTAGAAGTTGAGTTACCTGCCTTTCCTTGAACGAGTGTGGCGTGTACGGCGACATTTTTGATTGATGGAAGAAAGAGAAGCAACAGTAGCACAATTTCCATAGCGTCTCTCGATGATTTCCTATAATACTATCTCCAGCGACTGCACCGGGTGCAATAAGGAAATCCTTCGAACACGCTGCTTTATATAGCGCTGAAATATACTGTTAGGTGAACTCTCTGGTCGGATGAACTTGGCAGCGAGAGCAAATTCAAACTTATCAAAGGGCGTGCAGTCGAAAGAATGGAAGTCGAAACGTGGCTCTTCATTCATGCATTGATATCCATCTTCAGAGCCTGAACCTTCGATAAAGTGGATTTGACAATTTTTGTCTCGGGTAATTGAGCAGCATAAAAAAATATTGAATCTCCGAGAAGGCTGTTTTCTGACTTGATTTCAATCTTTATTATCCCAGAGGCGACTGGTTCACGAGTGGGATCACGTATGCGAACGTCTTAAGAATCTTCGGAAGCATAACACGAGAGTTTTCAACCTTGAACTGACTCGAGTCGTTTTTTACCTCGTCGTTTCCGAGCTTTGTGAAAGTAAACCAGTTCTTGAATTTCAGAATCGATTTTCAAAGTTAAATAATAAATCTCCAACAGCTACATTATAAAATTGCATGAGAGATATAATCAATTATCGAGTGTAAGGCAATATATGGTAAAAATATTTAAATCTCAATATTTCTGGCACTAATTGTGAAAAAATTGACGGCGTTCATAGCTGTAACTTACTGTCATCGTGCTATCTTAAACGTTACTGTAAAAATATTTCGATCTTGATATTTCCGGCACAAATTGTGAAAAAGCTAGCGGCGTTCGTAGTTGGAGCTGAGTCTCATCGTGCTATTTTATACGTTACTGTAAAGTTATAGCTATGAACCCCATTAAATGCACAATGAATAATTACGCTGTGAATTAGTCTCTCACCTTCAGATCGAGGGAAAGAATCGTACAACCATTTTTCCGCAGGAAAGTTTTCCGTAAAACATGTAACATAAAAATCTTACAGAAATCTTAATACATTGCTCTGGAATTGTGGCTGCATCAGTTCTATCAATCTATAATCTTGCAGCTTTCGGAAATTACGAGATACTAAACGACGGAAGAACGAATCGGTTACTCATCAATTCAAAATACCCTAAGTCAACATTGGAGCAACAACTTACAAGTGGGAAATTTGATGACGACCGGTGATGATAAGAAGTTTTATTTCCTTGAGTGTCACGGAAAAAGTCACATAATATTCATGTTAGAACAGAAATAGCAAGAAACCGGAGCTTACATCGGATACACCAAAAAATTATTGATGGTCTAAAGATGAATTTAATTGAAGTGAATGAGTGAACGTCTATATCTATAATGGATCACTACTTGATATCCTCAGCGGCTTAGGAGTTTTAGGAAAAGAGCCAACCAGGAATTCAATAGACCTCAAATATGTCAAAAGTTTCCTAGGATCATTTGATTTGCATTTCTCAGATGTATAGTGAGAAAAGTCATCCTGTCGTAGGAGATATAAGTGTTGATTTTTGTTCTCAATAATTTCGAATCGAGACATATCCTTTCGGGCTCCTCAAAAGACTGCGATGATAGATAGAAGCTATTCTTCCTGTCATCACGAGTGCATCAAAGTGGAAGACTAATTCCTCACTATACCATCAAGTAAATGATTTGGGATTAAGAATATTCATTATGAGTGTATTAGATCGCATTTTTTTATTGTCAACACATTCACAGAATTCATGCCTGACAGAGATCAAAGGGAGAGTACGTTCTGAAGATGTAAGTGGTTAAGAACAAGCTTTTCTGGTACATGCTGCAAAGTTGCCTTCATTTGTACAAATACAGTCATTGCATACGAGGATGAAATATTTGGCAGGACATGGCTGGCCTTGCTGCCAATCATCTGCAAAAAATATTGAACTCAGCAAGAAATCATCATTTGAGCATACCTAAATTAATGATATAAGTGAATTACTCACCGACTCTAAGACGCTCAGGCTCTGCAACGCAATACAAATATAAGTTATGAGAATGTACAAATAGGAGATTGATCTTATAGCCTAAACAGTGCAAGATTGCCGTAGGATTTGAAATTGAGATCTCGATTGGGGAATATTTTCGAGGCTACATGAGATCAAAAACTTGAGGACAAGATAATACGATACGAGAAAATTCAGCATCATTGACTAGTAATCACTCAAAAATCGATTCTTAGCTATTTTCATGAACAATTTTTTGCTGGTATACAAATTTTCATCATCATCACAATTCTACATCTTGGATGACATTAATGTTTCATCCGGAAGGCCTCGAGAATGAGGCCATCGGTTGATCTGAGATTTTGAAAATCGACGAAATAACCTCGTTCCATGGATATACTTCTGAATCAATTTCAATTCAAAGCGAACTACTTAACGAAATTGTGTTCGTGAGGAATGTAATGAGGGAGTATATGATTTTTGCTTCATTCTCCTGATAGAGTATCGGAAGAGTAGTGAATATTGCTTATTTTGACAAGAGGAATTAGAGACGACTGGGTCTCACCTGCTGATTCGCTGAATGGAGTCAGGATTGTTATGGTGATAATCAAGCAAAGGAGTCCAACTAAAAGACTTCGCATTTTGATAGTTTGCACTAGCTACTGTTGTAGAGAGCTGAAAAAAAACGAATGATGAAGGAGGAAAGGAAGTTTGACTCGCGGTCTAACATTCCCCCACGCTCTCGAATGGTTCTCGCGCTAATCAAGTTACGGTTTATTACAATGAACAATAAAGCTTTATCTGAAAACCGTATCAAGTTTGATCATTTATCTCGTCTCCTTATCCCGTCGTTTTACGCCAACGTTGAA